>OX381705.1:11888050-12151440 GCA_947462335.1 Harmothoe impar | reverse complement strand
CTGCATTTGTGCATCATGTCGACCCTTCAGGAGTGTCTCAACCCTGCAGGGTCGGCATGATGCCTGGGTTACTTGCCAGGACTGCATTCATGCACCATGATGACAAAGGGCATGATGTATTAATCGCTAAAACATGGCATTTGTCGTCATGATGCATCAATGCAGTCCAGACGAGTAACTCGCCAGTGCTGCATTGATGCATCATGCCTACCCTCCGGGAGTCCCTAAACCTCATAAGGTCGGCATGGTGCTTGAATGCAGCCCTGGCGAGTCTGGCCAGGGCTGCATTCATGCATCATGACGACCAAGGGCATGATTCATTAAGGCATCATGCCGTCCTTAAAGGTTTAACAGACTAGATACAGGCGTGTTGTGGAAACAGTGCTGGGAGCCACTGCTCAGAAAACATGACCAAACCAGTCAAACGGGGCTACTATATCATCCACGCCATGGTCGCTGCATACACAGTGCATATGGTCTAATATCGCCCAGTGATGACGGAGCTATTGTTAACACTTCAAAGGCCGCATAGTGCTTTAATATTATATGCACTATGTCACTATGACGATATAGGCCATAGCCTACGCGATTAGTTTGCCATGGCTATATTCAAGTATCGTACCGATCCTACGGGTACAGATGGGTCGGTGGGATGCGTGAATGCAGCACTGGTGAGTTACTTTCAAGTGCTGCATTCATGCATTATGCTGATGATAATGCACTATGCGGCCGTTAAAGGGTTTATACCAACATACCACAACCTGTTTCTGGGACAACGTAACTCTCCCAACAACATGAGCTAGCGTTATGCCCAGCCCATCAGATGTGGAACTAGTTTATAGATGCAGCACAAGTAAAGTAACTGTTCTCATACGTTGTGACTACATAGAAAATCTAATGCCCGGCCCTTGGTCTGAAGTGGCCATCCCAGGTTCGTCATAGGGACATTGCTATTCAAAAATGACTGTTCAGCGACACTCACCTACGTATACTGTAAAATACACACACAGAAGGTTGTGGGTTCGAGTTTGCACTGGGCACATTACATATTATTATTGGAATGCAGCTGAATAAGCTCAGTAGATTAACATTTCAAATTATTTAGAAAGACAAAGGGGAAAAAGAGAAGACTAATAGTTGCACTGCTGGCCTGCCTAGGGTTTCGAACCCTGGGTCTTTGGAGTGACCTACAGCTACACCACACTGTTGTGTAGTCTACAGTAGAAATTGGTGAAAACCAAAAATACCTCCTTTAATACTGTGCAGCTACAGCGCTTACCGTAAAACCTCGCATATTAGCCTGACACACAAATAAGCTGCACCCCTACTTTGGGTCGATCCTATAAGCCACACCGCCGATCTGATTCGCGCACTAGCCGCGGCTTATACGCGAGGTTTTACGGTACTCCTAACAGTTTACTCTACCTATTACATAGATGCATACAGATGATGTATACTTAAAGCCTAGAAGCTACCGAGGGCGTATACGGGGCGTACAATGCTGGTACGCCACGCTGGTGTGAGCGGGGCGTACCACAGTCATCCTGTCCAGATAAACTCCACAAATTCAGCTCTAAAATGTTTATTTCTGGGCGGATTTTCATGATTTAAAAAAGCAAAAGAACCGTGAATGTGTGCTAATCAAAGTAGGTAGAATAAATCGAAAACATCACTTGATTTGTATATGAGACATTGTACACCACGGATCCACTCGTGGCGTTTTACGTTAGTACCCTACCCCTGTGTGATGTTGCCCCAGGGACTGCCCGGCCTGTAGTAATGTGCGGCCTGTCTGGTGTGTGTGTACCTCCCTACATACAGCACTAGGACAATAACTACACACAATAAACACAAACATGGCAGATGGATGCGGCCAGACCATGCAGAACACCCAACATAAACACAGCATGTGGCCAGACCATGATCAGGGGCGTGGCAACCGGGCGGGCGGGGGAGATGTCCCCACCCCACTTTTGACTAACCCCCAAAAAAGGTCAAACCTAAAAGGTCAAGTAAAAGGGGTCAAAAAGGGTCAGAATACCCCTCAGTCCCCCCTACTTTGAAACTGCTTACCACCCCCCTGCCATGGTGCCACCTAACATAAACACAACATGTGGCCAGACCATCCATTCTGCCACCCAACATAAACACAGCATGTGGCCAGACCATGCAGAGCACCCAACATAAACACAACATGTGGCCAGACCATGCTGCTACCCAACATAAATACAGCATGTGGCCAGACCATCCAGAACATCTAACATAAACACAACATGTGGCCAGACCATGCTGCCACCCAACATAAACACAACATGTGGCCAGACCATGCTGCTACCCAACATAAACACAATATGTGGCCAGGCCATGCAGAACATCCAACATAAACACAACATGTGGGCAGACCATGCTGCCACCCCACAAAAACACAGCATGTGGCCAGACCATGCTGTCACCCAACATAAACACAACATGTGGCCAGACCATGCTGCCACCCAACATAAATACAGCATGTGGCCAGACCATGCTGCTACCCAACATAAACACAACATGTGGCCAGACCATGCAGAACATCCAACATAAACACAACATGTGGCCAGACCATGCTGCCACCCAACATAAACACAACATGTGGCCAGACCATGCAGCCACCCAACATAAACACAACATGTGGCCAGACCATGCTGCCACCCAACATAAATACAGCATGTGGCCAGACCATGCTGCTACCCAACATAAACACAACATGTGGCCAGACCATGCAGAACATCCAACATAAACACAACATGTGGCCAGACCATGGTGCCACCCAACATAAACACAACATGTGGCCAGACCATGCAGAACATCCAACATAAACACAACATGTGGCCAGACCATGGTGCCACCCAACATAAACACAACATGTGGCCAGACCATGCTGCTACCCAACATAAACACAACATTTGGCCAGACCATGCAGAGCATCCAACATAAACACAACATGTGGCCAGACCATGAAGAACATCCAACATAAACACAGCATGTGGGCAGACCATGCGGCCACCCAACATAAACACACCATGTGGCCAGACCATGCTGCTACCCAACATAAACACAACATGTGGCCAGACCATGCTGCTACCCAACATAAACACAACATGTGGCCAGACCATGCAGAGCATCCAACATAAACACAACATGTGGCCAGACCATGCAGAACATCCAACATAAACACAGCATGTGGGCAGACCATGCTGCCACCCAACATAAATACAACATGTGGCCAGACCATGCTGGCACCCAACATAAACACAACATGTGGGCAGACCATCCATAAGCGTTGCAGACACTGATGCTACATGTGGCCAGACCTCACACCTTGATTTCCCTGACCTGGGTTGCTTGTGCCCCACCACCCCTTTACTGTTCGTGGTGAATCCAATGAATTGTATTATACAAACAGACCTAACCGGGGCTGCATGGGTGCACCATGGTGACAAATGTAATCTTTTAGCGACATGCTGTCCGTAAAGAGTTAAAGCACATTAAAGCAGTCTGTGACCATTAAATGGTCTATACCTGCCCCTACCCTTACATCACTCAGCTTATCGACCCCCCGCCGCCTACTGAGTACTGGAGCAGTCACACTAACCCTTTAAGGACGCATGTCACTAAAAGATGACATTTGTCGTCATGATGCACCAATGCAGACGGGGGGAGTAAGTCGCCAGTGCTGCATTGGCGCATCATTCCGACCCTTCCGTAGTGTCTCAATGTTATAATGTCGGCTTGATGCTTGAATGCAGCACTGGCGAGTTACTGACCAGGGCTGCATTCACACATCATGACGACCAAGGGCATGATGCATTAAGGTATCATGCCATCCTTAAAGGGCTAACGGGGGGCATCAAATGGACATTAGTCCTTATGTAACTCTGTATGACCAGGCCTGGAGCCTGCCCACAGGTGTGAAATCAATGCCATTCTTGTCCGTTTTGTTTTGTTTATGGTTTATGTAATAACCTGTGGGTTGTGTAGTGTGCGTTGAGGCTACTAGAAGTCTACACCTTCAGCACCCTATGTTGGATAGTTCATGTCGCCAGTGCGGCTCATATGATCAGGATAAAGTTAGGGTGCAGCTTATAAATACAGGAGTTTTTAGAGGTTTACTAAAGTCGCCCCTGTGAGGCTTATAGGATATTCCCAAAGTCTACGCGTGGCTTAAATGTGAGTAACATGCACTGAAAAAGTAAACTCGTCTCCAGACTCGTCGAAGTGACTGTCATAAAATAAACGAGTCAAAAGTTGTCTAACGTATCAGGTTACCATCCCACGAATAGAATCTGGAGCTGGAAAATGTCGGGTTTTGGGCTGGCACATACCAAGTGGGTCTTCTATCTCCAGCTAGAAGACCCGCTTCCTTGTCACTTAGACAAGTTTTTGACTCGTTTATTTTATGACCGTCACTTTGAAGAGTCTGGAGATAAGTTTATTTTTTGAGTGTGGCTTATATACAAGGTATTACGGTACTGTCCTATCCCAGCTCACGGATTTAAACGCTGGCAGATGCATGGCATACAAGGATCTCACCCAGAGCGTGCCAGAACCAGAGCAACTGTTTAGTATGCTGCTTACTCATGGGTATGTAGTAGATACGGTACAGGTGAGTGGCTGTATGGCCTTATAAACCAAGGACCGGGTAATTGTCCAAGGCACCAGTCAGTGACAATTACCATTGTCCAAGGTATAGGACAAAGGCGTGGGAGGGGGTAGGGAGCAAGGGTTTTGGTGGGATAGGGTGATTTCTTGTTTTTGTATATGTTGTGTATATGCTAGCTTTATCATATCTGTGGCTATATCTCACTCATTTGTCTGTCTGTATGTCTCTCCATTTCTCCCCCCCCTTCTTCTTTTCCCCCTCTGCGCTTGGACCAGTCACTAATGCTGTACAACTAAGGCCAAAAAATAGGATTGTTTCAGGTAACCCGACCGACCCCACGTTTTTTTATGCAATTTTGAAGAGATTTCTGTGTTCTGACTCTTTTTCGGTCAATTTTACGGTTTTTGGACCGGCTGGCTGGTATTTTCATGTTAAAATAAAAAGTTAAAAACCAATGAAATCCGACCTACCGACCCTACATTTTCTGCCCATGTTAGCTGAAACAAACCTTTTTTTTTGGCCTAACTCCAGGTATGACGTACGTATAGCTGGCTAATGGAATAGAGCAGCTCGCGGTTTGGCAGGTCACGGTGAGAAGATAGGATGCCACATGAGTCTTGTACAGCGGAGACATGGCAGGCCTCCAGCTTATAGTCCTCGGGCTCCTCTCCTCGTGCCTCACTCTCTCAGGTTTGTTTTATATAATATTCCCGATTGGTGATTAAATGTGCACACTGCATGGACCATCTGATGTAAGGAAAATTAAGCAAAAATTAAAGTTGATCCATGGCCTTCTTTAAGCACCTTGAAGCAAATTTATGTCAGGAAAAAATCAAGGAAATTTTAAGTTGCTCAAAGTTGGTAAAGATGGCCATTAATCTACTTTAGCTTTTGCTTAAAGTTGCTTGAATCGGATGTTTCATGCAGTGTACATGAACTCTTTGCCGTCATGATGTACCAACATGGTGCAGATGAGTAACCCGCTGGTGCTGAATTAACCTGTACTTGGCCCGTAGTAGGTATCGGACCAGTCCACCACTGATGTGTGCAAGGCTGTGATTGGCCGTGCTATGACGTCATCACTTGGGATTCCCTATTTGAGCAGTTTGCGATCTGCTACGGAAGCCCTGCAGAATGGGCTGGTGGTTGTCAGACCTAGATCGTTCCGCCTAGGGCTGATTGAGACTAGTGCTGAATCGGTGCATCATGATAACCCGTGTTACTCTCCAGAGGGTAGAGTGATTTAAAGTAACTACGCATCTGCATGTTAGTTCTAGCACACTTTATTGCTGATTCTGTAAGCTTTAATTCATCAACCATACCAGTATTTGTCATTTTGATTCTCCATTTCATTAAAAAAATATGTCAAAGAGATGAATTTCTATGATGAGAAACAAGTGACCTAAGGGAGTAGTGATCTTTTAACAACAGGGCGGGGGGTGGAGTTGTTTGTCCCCCCATACAAAGGGTTTAAATCTACTGTAGCCGACCCCTTTTAGCTATAGTAACACATAGGTGAAAAATGTTGGTGCCCCCCCCCCCTCTCAAGAAGGTCCAGATATTTTTGCCACCCCCCCCCCCCCAATCGCCCAACACACTGTTGTGGCCCGGTTTGTCCACAGGCTACATAGTGTCCACATCCACCTCTACAGCTTTTCATCACAAAATGTCCCTGAGTACAGATTGTTCCCAGTCTACCATCACAAAGTGTCCGCAAAATAAAGCATGTCCACAAGCAAACAATACAAGCAAGTGTCCACTTATTTTGTGGATATTTTGTGATGTTGAGTCTGGCCAAACTGCTTAGTGTGAATTCTTTGTAATGAGGAAGGCTGTGGATTAGATAAACTGTATCTGTGGACATTTTGTGATGAAAAGCTGTGGACATAATGTGATGTGGACACTTTGTAGTCTGTGGACAATACGGGGCATAACACCCCTCCCCCAATGAGACTTCAAATGTACTGTAGCCAACCCCTTTTAGGTATAGTAACATATGGACCTTTTTCGTAAAAAGGGGTGAAATCTTTTGGGTTGCCCTGCTCAAGAGGGGTCCTTAACCCCCCCCCCCCACATTCAAGGGGTCTAGATACTTTTTGTCCCCCTAAATCCACCAAGCCCCTCTCCCTTGTTAAAAGAGGCTCCCCCCATAATAACTAGTATACTACACAAAGTAAATTGCACCAGCAATGCCCTCTTATCATCTATATTATATGTTTATAAAATTTGTAACGTATACCTCTTTTCTCAAATTGAAGTATTGAACTTGAAAAATGAGTAAACCAACACTCAGCACTCCTATATATAAATGTTTCCTGACTATAAAAAGTTATGTTGTTATATAGGAAACAGTTCTCTGTGCTGTGTCTCAGACCCAACTTATTTTCCCAACAAAATGTGACATCATTCAAACTGTCAATTATTGTTCTCTTCCATCTTCATCTTCTGAAAATCGCAGTGTAAACCGTGATTTAGCATGAATAAAATTCTTGAATCTTGAATTTTGTTGGTAAATGACCGGTTCCTAAACTCCCCTGCAGCTGGCAGCACGCACCTGTGTGTGTCGGAGGGTGGGCGGTGTGTGTACCGCTACGAGGGCTGCGAGGAGGACGGGGTGATCGGGAAGATCGTGGACGGGCTCTGTGACGGACCGGACTACTACCAATGCTGTGTCGTAATACCACTCATAGACGAGGAAGGTAGGGGGAATATTATGATTTATTTTTTATGAAATACAGCAGTCCCATTGACTTAACCAAAGAACGCCGTATTGCACACCCCCCGTGAAATAACCCATGGCCGTATTTCACGGCCCTATGACGTCATCAAAAATGGCGGTTTGTTTACATTTGAACGACCTAGAAAATGTCTTTTTAGGCCTCCCCCTCCCATAATTTTGAAAATTTGAATTGAAAAAGATAAAAAATAAACACAAAGGCACACTCGCTTAAGTCTGTTGACAGGGTTATTTCACTTGTTGAAGGGGGTGCCGCATTTCACTCGGCCTACGGCCTCGTGAAATACGGCCCCCCTTCAACTCTTGAAATAACCCTGTCAACAGACTGAAACTCGTGAACCTTTGTCTATTTATTTTTTTGAAATACAAAGATGTCCTATGCTTTAACACTAAAGGGCCGTATTCAATGCCTCAATTGAATACAACATGGCTGTATTCAATGGGATAAGAAAAAGTAATTTTTCATTCATTAAATGGCTTCAAATAAAAAAATTAACACAAATGCCAACTACATTGATACCGCTCTGATGTATTTCACTCGTGGGGGGTGGGGCGCATCCCACTCAGCCTGCGGCTTCATGGGCTACTGCCCCAGCCCCCACTCGTGAAATACAACAGAGACGGTATCAATGGGTGTTGGCATTTGTCTATATGAATATTGTAAAAAAGTGTGTACTTGTAATGTATCATATTAGGGAGTGATAATTTGTTAACAATCGGGGGGGGGGGGTTTCACGCGTAGCGCGGACTTTTTTACACTCCCCCCGTCGCCGGGTCAAATTATTTTTACCCCCCCCACGCGCAGGCCGTTTGGCGCATAGTAACACACTGGCTTTTTGTCTCAAAACAGGTTAAATTTTTTTGACCCCGCCCCCCAAGAGGGGTCAATTTCTTTTTACACCCGCCCCGGTCAGGGGTCCAAATATTTTTACCCCCCCCCCTGTTGTAAAAAAATGATCACTCCCTTACTTAAATTTAAAATGCTACTGCAGGTTTCAAGATGCTTTTAGCCATATTTTGATGTCATGACCAAATTGTTCAATTTCCCCAATTTCCCCAAAGTGTCCTACAAAACGGAAGATGGCCATTTATAAATATATACGGTTAATCAAAAAGTCAATGGCACTCGCCCCGAAACGCATGCATGTTTTTGCCTCAACAACAGCAAGGATGATTCCACAGCATAGAGAATATACTGTGAACACAGTTACATCAATGTCTTATGATATTTCAATTGCAGTGGGTATGAATAAACAACAAATACCAACTATGCCAGCTCATTTATTGACCTACTGAAAGCATTTGATACTGTGATTCATCCTATACCATTTAAAAGAATTGTCTATCCCAGGTTTGATACTGAAGAAAGTAAATGACTAGGTAACTATTTCAGAGATGTGGGGAGCAAAGCGGTAAATTCATGGCCTTGTTCAGATGAGATAATTCATATCTGGAGTTCCTCAGGGATCCGTTTTGGGAACACTTCTTATCCTCATTTTTCAACATTGACCTAGACACAACCATTTATCATTATATACTGAAAATGTTTTCCAATGGTGCAGTCTTTAAAAGTAGAGTATTACATATGTTGGTTGATGACTGGTGATATAGTTTGTATGTCTGCACTATTAGACTCATAATGGTCCATTTGACAGTAGTTGTTAATTCATTTTTCTTGACTTAACTTGCTACTTTGATAAAAATTCATCCTTTTTTTTTTTTTTTTTTTTTTTTTTTCGTATATAGCCATTTATTTTATTTATTTTATTTTATTTTTTTAGGTGCCTTTACTATTAATCCATTACAATCATGGGCCTAGATTGAACAAGAAGCCTCCCCTCTTTAAAAAAGGGCTTACTTTGTGCCCAGAAATAAAATAAAAGATTACTGGAGTTATGTTCGATTACAGCATTGAACAGGCCGAAATCCAGGAACTGCCACCAGTGTTCGTACGCGGTGAGTCGTGGCCGCGAGCTGGGCGACTTGGAGTGTTTGTCATGGAAGAATCAGGGAGCTGAGCTGGGCACTGTTAACTGTACAGGCATGTGCAGTGTGAGTATCATCCTGCTATTTTCCTCTGTTATCTTTTATTGATAAATTGATTAAAGATGTCCACAATCTTCAGTACATGACTTTCTGTTGAACGACCTGTTTAGACCCTAGATATAGATCAAGAGCGGAAGAGAGAGAGTATCTCATACTGCCTGTCTCCCTCACTCTCATACATTCTTGCTCTCTCTCTCTCTCTCTCTCTCTCTCTCTCTCTCTCTCTCTCTCTCTCTCTCTCTCTCTCTCTCTCCCTCTCTCTCTCTCTCTGTCTCTGTCTCTCTCTCTCTCTTAGCTAACAGAAATACGTTATTTTACGTCAAAATGTATAACGTTTTTTGTTTACTGGGAGGCCTAGCCCAGGTACACTGCAGACTGTTAATAATCATGAAAGTCCCTTTCCCTTCTACATTTACAGAAGGAGCTGTTGACCTTGGACAAGGACAACTTTGAGTTGGTGCGGCGCTGCAGCCTGGACTGTCACGAGGACGGCAGAAACCCGCTGTACAACGTGCACTGCTGCTGGGGAGACCTCTGTAACCACGCAACACGCACAGCAACTGCTGCCTGGTTACCGCTGGGTGCCATCTTGTTAAAAATACTGCTGGGATGACCCGTACACACACACAACAATTGCTGCTGTGGTACCACAATTTTGGTACAACTTCTGCTAGAGGACCAGTCTGAGGCGGAGTAGTCTCTGCGCACCTCAAATCTCCAACCTAGCCTTCACTCACCAGCAGATGTTTGGTACTGACTAGATGGAAGTGGCAGCCATTATCCACTGATGGATATTGGAGAGTGAGGGAGAGCTGAAGCCTATAGAGATACAATTCAGCCTCATGGGTGGAGACATCTGTCATCAATATCTTGCCATGAATTGCTGGAGGACCTCTGTAACCAAGCACTGCTTAGTTACCACAGGCGGCCATTTTGGTACAGCTGCTGCTTAGTTACCACCAGCGGCTATCTTGGTACAGCTGCTGCTTGGTTACCACTGGCAGCCATTTTGGTACAGCTGCTGCTTAGTTACCACCAGCGGCTATCTTGGTACAGCTGCTGCTTGGTTACCACTGTCAGCCATCTTGGTACAACTGCTGCTTAGTTACCACTGGCAGCCATCTTGGTACAACTGCTGCTTGGTTACCACTGGCAGCCATCTTGGTACAGCTATTGCTTGGTTACCACTGGCAGCCATCTTGGTACAACTGCTGCTTAGTTACCACAGGCGGCCATTTTGGTACAGCTGCTGCTTAGTTACCACTGTCAGCCATCTTGGTACAACTGCTGCTTGGTTACCACTGGCAGCCATCTTGGTACAACTTCTGCTTGGTTACCACTGGCAGCCATCTTGGTACAGCTGCTGCTTAGTTACCACTGGCAGCCATCTTGGTACAACTGCTGCTTAGTTACCACAGGTGGCCATTTTGGTACAGCTGCTGCTTAGTAACCACTGGCGGCCATCTTGGTACAGCTGCTGCTTGGTTACCACTGGCAGCGATCTTGGTACAACTGCTGCTTAGTTACCACTGGCGGCCATCTTGGTACAACTTCTGCTTGGTTACCACTGGCAGCCATCGTGGTACAACTGCTGCTTAGTTACCACAGGCGGCCATCTTGGTACAACTACTGCTTAGTTACCACTGGTGGCAATTTGATACAGCTGCTGCTTAGTTACCACTGGCGGCCATACTGGTTTCATGGAATATCCTAGGTAGCCAAGGAACCTGTGGATCATAATGCAGAGACTTTGCAAGGCCTTTAACTGTGGGGAGTGGCCTATTGGCTTTTACCACGACTGTATG
Organism: Harmothoe impar; assembly: GCA_947462335.1. Lineage (NCBI taxonomy): Eukaryota > Metazoa > Annelida > Polychaeta > Phyllodocida > Polynoidae > Harmothoe > Harmothoe impar. The sequence continues at coordinate 12,140,213 of OX381705.1, read as the reverse complement.
GGCTTGCTCCAATTTGAAATAGACCTATATCAGATATGAGATCCTGGCATTGGCATAATTATTAATTTATAATGTTTATTTTTTAACGGCCATAATTATTTAGGCAAGAATTTTATAATTGTTCCTAAGGGAGTGGTCATTTTTCAACAACAAAGGGGCAGTGGAACTTATTATATTATATTTTCTTGGAGGGGGAGGGAGTCGTTATAGATCTATCAAATTTCCGAACTAATTTTTGGGTGATTTTGCCTCCTATTGTTAAAAAGTAACCACGATTTTGGGACACATTTATATTGTCTCGTGTATAGATTTGTATATGTGTACCAAGATCTTTCTGACTATGCAAAAAATACAGTTTTGAATAGGCTCTCCTTCAACTTACATCTCTTTGCACAACACAATTATAATGGACTTGTAGGCCTACACATTATTGATATGCTTTAGAATATATTCTGTATATTTCTACTTAAAAGTGTGTGTATGTGTGTAATCACCTCATGTTTTCTAATCATTATTGGCAGGTTGATTGCAGATTATCGTTCATAAAATACCACACATGTATGCATTGTTTTTTAATGCAATATCTTGGAATGTATCTTTAATGAGAGAGAGAGAGAGAGAGAGAGAGAGAGAGAGAGAGAGAGGGGGGGAGAGAGAGAGAGAGAGAGAGAGAGAGAGAGAGAGAGAGAGAGAGAGAGAGAGAGAGAGAGAGAGAGCGGGGGGTGGGCGGTAGGCCGTGAACGTATAGCTAGAGGAAACTGGGCATGCGATAACCCCTTCTCTATGAACATGATCATCCCACAAAGACTAAGTTACTCCTCACATGTAACTCCGGACTGCCTTCAGCCTTGCCTTGGAAACCATAGTCTATCTACTTATATAGACACATACAGTGAAAGAAATAAGGACTCAATTTTCAAATGATGTTTGTGATCATATTTGTATAACTATAAGATGTATACCCTTTATACTGCTATGGGAGTGTCCCTTAGATGACAGCGTGATTACTTATAGCTTCATATTCATTTATCCGTTAGTACCGTGCATGGGGCTGCATTGGATCATACTATATTAACCCTGTAAGGTCAGAATAATGTGGCACTGACAAGTAACCCGCCGCTGCTGCATTCGGAGTGAGCAGCACAAATTGTTCTGCCCCCGTAGCATTGCAAATAGCTAATGTGAACAACTTAATACTTAAGCAATAATGGACAATAATCGATGTTTGCATGTTTAATTATTTTGTATTGGCCTTTACATCATGCACATTGTAACATTTATAATTAGCAATGATTCATATATCATATAGGCTGTATCATGACGTTTATTGTTCTTTTTGTGAAGCAAACATTGATAACAAAAATATGGATTAATTCTTTGGATTGAAGTATAGCCTCGAACTAAAGTTGTATACTGATGAAACCGAGGCAGCTGTTTTACCTTTCTATAGCCTACAGGGCATCCTACATGCCTAAAGGACGAGCCATTAATTACTATCTGGGGCGCTTGTTGATTTTCTCAACACGGTTGAAAGTAATTTTTTGCCTCCCACACTAGTTTCTGCTTTCCAGAAATGACCCAGGCCAAACAATGCAAACGCCTCATTATGCCCCATTTTGCGGCAGTGTCGCCCCCCCCCCCCCCCCCCCCCCTGAGCGTCTCCCGGAGTGTCGCCCTGCTCCTCGTCATACCCAGGGAGACACTGCTGCCAACTGGGGCAAAATGTTTAAAAAGAAATGTTTCTTGAGGTACCTGTGTCGCCCTAGTGGAGCCGAGGCTTATGGAATTCCGTGTTGTACGGCTACCGGTAACCAACAACACTCCTTCCTACAGATACCACCAGGTGGCGTGTGGGTGAGAATAATGCAGGCAATACACTGTTGGCCATCGGACCTGGCGGCTCCAAGTATATATACTATATAGCAGGTTATAATCAAAATTCTATCCTTAAATCTCCGGTATAACCACAAAAAAAAAATACACAATAGATGTATGGCTAAGGACAGTATCATTAGGGTTGTTGTTTTTGTAGTTATAATGGATCTTGAAGGATACCATCTTGATTGTAGCCATTTGCATAGTTTATATAGCTATGTACAGCTGAAGCGGCCAGGTCTGATGGCCAGTAGCCTCTTGCATAATGCATGTTGAGGTCTCAGACAGGGAAATGAATTTTCACTACAGTTTAATGTAACGTAACATGAGATAAAAAATTCCCAGCCGGGTATTGATGAAAAATCTCTTAGGATTGAATAGGAAAACCTTTGATACACTATATAAACAAATTTAACGGGTTGTTTTACACCCAAATCTGAAATGCTGGTTCCTAACATGAACGAACCTCCATAATTGACCATATGTGCAGTGAATAAGTTCATTTCAGACCGATCTTAAATGAACATTGAAATATAGGCCTATCCCTGCAATAATCGTATATCTTGATGTGCCATCTCAATCAGGATATGCTGAGTGCCATTTGTGACTTTTTACAGAATTTTAGCAAATTTCCCAAACTATTTTGACCACACACAGCTCACCTAGTATTTACTGCAGAGTTCTTCTTCCTAATAATGTACTCAGTGACCCCGGAATTTCCTATCTGAGGTCTGCACGTTCTTGGCCATATTTCTCACGTATTCCAAAGGTTCCGGTTCCGGTTGGCGAACCCTTTTACCTACGCTAACGTCCCTCAAGATCTATTATAACAACAAGAACAGCCCTAAGGATACTGCCCCTACGCAGGAAATGCAAAAAAGTTGGGCGGGGGGAATTTAAATGATTTATTCCTCTAGATCCACCAAGCCCCCCAAGCTGCAGAATGCATCACTCGTCCCTAAGTAGCCAAGCAGAAAGGATATACTATGTTACCCATTTGTAGAACATGGACGAACATATTTATCAAATGTAATTCATTAAAATATTTAACCAAAGATTTTGACATTAACATTAATTACCTCTGCCCGATAACTTTGCACAATGCTAGTGTTAACAAAAATATTGAGTTATGACAGATTTTTATCGATTCTTTTTCTGGTACGTTAATTTTGAAATCCTGCCACATTGTTACATTCCTAACCAGCATGTTTATAAATATGCATGTGTTCTTTTTGTGAAATAAATATTAATACAAATACACAGATTATCGGTTTTCAGTTTCAAATATTTTTATTGGTATAAAACAGTCATATTACAGTAAGACTTTCTCATTTGTCAATATCGTAAATACATAATATATACGCGTAGATTTGAAAAACATGGTGCAATAGTTATACAGTATTCATTGGATATGGTAAGATAGGCATCTAGGGGTCGAGCATTCCATGAAGGGTGATTTCATATTCAACATTCCACTTTTCACATTTCAGCGAGTTAGTAACATAAAGAGACCACATTGGAAGCTATTGGAGTCAATGCCTGCATAGGTTAGTTCTTTAAGTTAGTGGGTAAAAGTGTAGCCTCAAACCGAAACTGTAAGGGAGTGGTCATTTTTTAACAACATGGGGGGGGGGGTTGGTGGATTTTCGTGGGAGCGGGTCGAATTTTTTTTGCCCCCCCCCCACGGGAGGGGTCGAAATTTCTTTGGTCCCCCCCCCCCTCAGGCAAGTTGAAATTGAGCCCGGCCGACCCCTTTGAGCTATAGTAACGCGCTGGCTTTTCCGCTAAAAAGGGGTGCAATTTTTTTGGTCCCCCCCTTCAAGGGGTCCAAATTGTTTTGGTCCCCCCCTTCAAGGGGTCCAAATTGTTTTTGTCCCCCCCTTCAAGGGGTCCAAATTCTTTTGGTCCCCTCCGCAAATCCACCACCCCCCCCCCCTGTTGTTAAAAAATTACCACTCCCTAAGTTCAGAGATGCCAAATTTCCTACATTTGTAGGGATTGCAACGTTTGGGCTGGAATTTTTGTGCTAAATAATGTTTATTTCCTACAGAAATTTGACCAAAATTCTAAAATGTCCTACTTTTTGTCACTGACTGAGTAGCATCTCTGCTGATGAAAAACTGGCTTAAACTGTCACTAGTTTTTTAGGAACATGTAAAATCACCTTTATATAATAATTGTCATATCAAATTGATTTTGATTATTCAACTAATGTTTTTTAACATATTACCTGCAGACGTGGCTTGATATATGTTTATTTACCCTGCAGCATGCAGTGCCACACCATGTCTGTATGCTGATTATACGAGTGTAAAGATAAGATGTTTGAAACAATACTTTACAGGATAATATAAACAAATGATAATATGATAGTGTCTTATAGGCTAATGTTACTTGCCCTTTTAGGAAGGTGTTTTTATTCTGCATGAATAGGATGATCTTAATTCCTGTAAGGACTGATGGAGAAGTAATTAATGTCTCGTTCTGTTATGGTTGAGTCCTTTTCCTGATCATCATACGTGTAGCTTTCATGGGTTCAACTTGCCATTTACGCCACTCCATCCCTCTGGCGCCTTGTCCTTCATATTGTCCATTTAAGTTACTATGGGTGCATGTATTATACCACCAGGCCCCATGCCGGTTATCGGCACAGGATTCTGATGACCTTCTGTCATTATCCTGATCATGGGTGCTGAACTGGTGACCGTTGTTGTGCCTGAGGGCATCTTCTGAAAAGAGAAGAAATATCAAGTTTTATAGCGAGTGGTACATTTTCTATAGAGAAATAGACAGTTGTTTGCAGAAACAGTAGTTTTCACTCCCATAGATATGAACATATTTTCGGTAATAATATAGTACATCACATTTGTCTCACATTACGAGACCTATACATTGTATTTAAACGTATATCCTTGGTTCTTAACCGGGCACAACAATTTAAGCGACCTGGTGACTTTTAGAAAAAATTGTCTATGGTAGAAATGGTCTACAAAGTGATTTGTGACTTGGAGCCCTTAATTTTGGCGGCTTTGTGGCCTCAGTGGGAGGGGGACCCCTTTGCACCTTGGAGATACAGAGTTATTCTTTATTGCTCCCCATCAAGCTTCTACTTCTAACAGTTGTCTAGGTGTACAGTTTATTATTTATCAACCCCAACAGACCAGAGAGTAAATCTGCTGTGATTGTTTTAAAATCGGCGTCGAGAGCAGCCGACGGGCGTATATCGCGGCAAAGGCCACATCAAATAAACCCGCTGTGATTGTTTTAGAATTAAAACTACCTCCAGCAGCTCCAGTGAATCCTGATACATTCAGTCTGAACTTGTCCGCCTGGTCACCGATCCAGAAGTTGGTGTAGTCCATGTACCTGACCACCCCTGTCTTGTTCACCAGCTCCACCCTCAGTTGGTGGTCATTGTGTTTGGTAAGGCGGTGAATATTGGTGTTACCGAGCCAGAACTCCCCCGTCAACTCCCCGAAACCCGTCTTGTACGCGAGCCAGTTCTGGAAGAAGTCCACTGATCCATCTATGCGGGACTGGAAGACCTAGAAAGAGAAAATATTACAAAACTGTAAGTGTTCATCTTGGGCCAGTAATAAAGTCCACACAGCAGGTACCATAAATTCGTGCATATAACTCTATATAACCCTCACCCCAACTCCAAACAATACAAGCAATGCGGTCCTATACGACAACAGTCTCGGGCTCCAGCTGTACCTCCGCAAATTTGCGGATGTCCGCAATACACATTCTATATATTTATGGAGAAAAATGTTTTTCTGGTATTGCAGCATACAAATACGGACCTCCGTATATATTTGCAGAGCTCCACAAATCTATGGAAGCAAATTTGCGGGGTCCGCAAATTTGTGGAGGTCCGCAAATTTGTGGAGAAACAGCAACCTGGAAACCAGCAATCTGGACATCATGAGTTCGAATCCCACCTTGGCACAATGGGTAGTAATTTTGATATCTGTACAATGGACCTCTATTACGCTATCCAAATATGTAATATTACAGTATAGAGGTATTTATGCTTCAAAAAGGCCAAATAAATAATTTTAAAAATTAACCTACGTTTTGCCATGGTGGGATTTGAACCCATGAGGCCATACACAACCTCATTCATGATCATGTGACCATGGCTAACCAATCCGTGGTTGGGCTATCTCATTAAGAAAAATGATACAGGATCCTGGATCATTTTATAAGTAGGTTACAATTATCAGATACAAAATTGTCCAGGCCCATTACAGCCTGACGGCTTTTCAAGTCAGTCCCTGGTGTTAAACGTCCTAGCAGAACCACCCTCTTGCAGCACCAGTGAAGCTCACTATAAAACCATGACGGCTGTAATGAGCCTGGAGAGCTCGAGGCTAATAAGACAAGCGCTCATTAAAGATATAGTATGCAGAACAAACTGCAGCGAATCCCTACGTGCTGCAAATCCCTAATATTCCACAATTTCGTGATATTCCTCTTCGCTGGAGGGATTAGTGAGTCTTTCTAATAAGCCGCGAGTGATGTGGTGATCCGTGAATCATTAGGTGTGTGTCCACTATACGACAAGGAAAGTGGAATATTTGACCTGTTTGACGTCCAGTAATATGTACATATTTGGGAATATACTTCCTAGATATATTCCACTTTGACTGCAGGTAGGCTGTGTCCATTAGGCGTTATAAATTGCTCCCCAGACTGCCCAGGGCATACGTGGATGAGACATTATAATAGAATAAAGAGCATATCACCCTATTTCTGCATCAAAAACCAAACATGTTAGATATATAAATTCCCACTTTTGTCGTCCACTTTTGACACCCCCAGATTGCTATCCCACTTTTGTGTTTGCTAATTTTGTCGTCCACCTGTGCCCACAGGGAGACAAAACATATATTTCATATTTCTATTCAAATTCACGTTTTAACGGACGACAAACAGCTTTATATTCTCTCCCTGCACGAATCCGCCATTGTTATAAGCGTCCCGGACGTTATCCGGGCGTAGCCTTATCAGCGAACTTAGTTACAGCAGGACCGACGGGAACCGGCTATTCATGGCGTGCAATTTGAAAGGGAGGCTCAAGCTCTTCCACGGCAAACGTCCTATACTTCAGCATTGGGACCGATCTGTTATGCTAGTGGACACAAGGCTATTCCTGGTACTCCCAAGGTGTAAAAAACGTTTGCAAAAGGTTTGGAAAAAAACGTTTGCAAAAGGTTTGCAAAAGGTTTGTTTACAAACTTTTGCAGACGATTTTAGATAACCCTAAAAGCCAGGCTGAGGACCGTACCCATGACCTTTAGTTTGGGAGTCCCAGGCTCTCCTTGATGAGCTAACCAGGCTTGTAATAAGTGGATCCATAAGCCTGAAGATAGGGCTATTATGAAACAAATGATTTATATAATTGCACCATACACTCGAAGAACAGTTTGTTACGTTTACAGAGGCAGACAATATAGGGACCTTTAGCAAATCCAACGTAGCTCATTAAGCGCAGACGTAGTAGTGCTAAAGGGATAGGCTACGTCTGCGTTTAATGAGCTTTTACATGGTTGCTAAAGGTCCCTACTAACTGTAAGACCATAGGCCACCCGGGCCCACAGTGTCAAACAGTTGTGGGCCCGGAATTCAAACTGTGGTCCCGGAAATTTCAACATTAAAATGTGTATATGCACAAAGGAAGATGAGCACTACATGATTGATGCCTTTAAAGATTGATGTTCATTTCTTGTCATGATGCACCAACGCAGTGACAGTAAGTAAGTAGATAGGGTTGCATTGTAGCATCATGCCAATCATTCGGAGTGCATAAACCCTCTAGGATAGGCATGATACACCTACGGGGCCCTTGATGGGGGGGTCCCCATGTCGCATGTCGGTTTTAAGAAATGGCCATGTCGCATGTCTATGTCGCTAAAAAAATGCTCATGTCCCATGTCGATTTTAAGAACTGTCCATGTCCCCTGTCACTATTATTTTAAGCCTCATGTCGCATGTCACTAGGCCTCATGTCGCATGTCGAATTTAAGAAATGGCCATGTCGCCATGTCCAATTTAGGGGTCTAGGGCCATACCTACAGATTCAACGAAAGGGTACAGTGCTACAGTGACAATAGGGACCTTTAGCAAGATGATATAGTTTTTAAACCAACACAGCCGAAGGCTGGTCAGCAGGTCCACAGGGCCCATACAGACCGAAACGTATCCTATGCTTTGGACTGCTTTCAGCACCGCTACGTCTGTGTTTAATAAGTTTCTATGTGGTTGCTAAAGGTCCCTATTAAACGGGTGGACTGCATCAATGCATGGTTCTGCAAGGGTTAAAAGCATGAACAGAATGTTACACTCATTCTCACTTTAAGTAGAGTGCATTCTCTTTCATTGGTTGACATTGTCACCTATCACCTACATGATACTGCAAGAGTGTGAAACATTTTGAGTATTTATAAAAATATTGTAGAAATAATCTTGAATGCCGGGACAATATTCGCAAGAGACATGATGTGTTTGGTGTGTTTAGTGTCTACCCCTGGTTTACACACTTTTCAACACGCTTTCCTGAAGCCACTTTTAGCACACCATAATATTGAGAGAGTAGGGGTCAAACTAGTCGTTCTACACTTCACTACAGTATGTCAGGTGCTGTGGCTGAGTCGTCTAGGCACTGGCACATGCGTCCTATCCATGCAGGTTCGAATCCTTTGACAATTATTGTTTTTTTCATTATCTACTTTCTATATGGGCTAAGAATTTAAAATTGGTATAGATTTATTCAATTTCTAGTCTAAGAACTGTGATCAGAAATATCCTTTGTAGATATCCTTTGTAGATACCAACAAACCCTACAAAGCGTCAGATAAAATTTGTACAAAAATGTTTGTTTCCAAACGTTGTAAAAACGTTTTGAAACGTTTGGAGAACGAACGTTTTCTTACAAACCATATGGGAGTTATAATCACTTGTCATTATAACGGTATATATTCGAGTCACTCTAGCATTAAGCATCCACCTGTATTGTTGCTGGTTCCAGCCAGGTGGCATTGTGGTCTACTACTACTCAGTACCTCTACCCTCCACCAGTTGGATCCCCAGGTGTTGGATCCGGTGGGGTAGCCGGTCCCATTCAAACCCCGACCACCGAGAGTGACGGATCACCAATTTCTTTTTGGTTGACACGTGTTGCCAATGGCACCCAAGGGCACCGCTAGGTCATGCAGTAAGTGTCTCTTCGTTCACCCACCACCCACTGGAGCACATTGTAAAGTAGACTTGAACAAGTTATCCATGGCGGAGCAAAATGCCCTCCAGGAGGCTGACGGCAATGTGGGTGGTGGGGGGGAGTATGGAGACGACCTGTTCGACTTGGAGGACGTCAGGCAGGCCATTGAGTCACAGAAGGGGGAGACAGTGGCAATGCATGGTGAGATAAACGAGCTAAAGACACTAGTTGACACTATTTCTGAGAGTATGCAAACCTTGTTGGCACGCTTACCTGTCCCGGTGGGCGGAGCGGGGCGGCGGCCGGCGGCGGCGGGGCGGCCCCGGGAGTTGAGGGGGGCGGCAGCGGGAGTCGGGGTACCACCAGCCGGTGGGCTACCCCCTCCCATGCATGTCTCTGACAGCAGTTCTGACAGTGACTCAGGGTCTGACGCCTCCCATGGGTCCAGACACCGACGTCACCATCGTCAGGGTAAGAAAAAGTTTGCTCTCAGGAAATTTTTGCCAGTTGGTGTTCGTGATCCAACTAGTTTCCCCCTGCTCTCTACGATGCAGCAGTCCGGGCCAATGCTGAACACTACGGCATGGCGGCCTTCTCCTACGGCGACGGCCAGCTGATCAACAGGTACCTCGGTATGGACAGCCTCACGCCGGCGGGGGCCGGCGGGGGGGACTCGGCGTCGGGAGGATCGACTAAGAAGGGGCGCAAGCAGAAGAAGAAGGCACGCCGGGGCAAAGAAGGTGGAGGAGAGAACCCATGCTGGTATTACAACTATGGTACCTGCACAGCCCAGGCATGTGACAAGGCGCACGTGTGTTATTTGTGTTTTGCCCCGGAACATAAACAGAGCACATGTCCCAATGTCCGCCGGGTCCCGAAGGCCTGACTCGGCGGCGGTCGGGAGTCTTCGGATTCGGCTGCGGCCGAGGTGAGTGACGTCATTTATCATCCGGCTAAAGATTCCCGTTAAGCACCCATAAATTTTCTTTGTACAAGTAACATTACCTCTACGAGTGCTATACAAATGTTGGGACAAGCAAAAGTTAATAAATCTGGGAATTCGGCGCACGTGGCGGACTTCGGGCGAACTTCGGAAACCGAGGCCGCCGGAAGTCGGGCACACGTGACACTGTCATGGCGGAACGAAGCCGGTGGTTGTTTAAAAACACACAACGAAGAATCAATTTCGGCCTTATTCACCCGCCCTACCCTCTGTAAGGGTGGTGACTTCGACTCAGACTTTGCTCCAAACATGGGTGATGCTGTAGGCGAAGGTACGTTCTGGAACAATGATTATGAGACTGACGGGGCGGTGAAAACAAACTCTCCCGTCGTTGCCGAAAATGACACACACAGTAACGCCTTGGTTATTTTAGTTTCTGACAGTACGGCCCTACCAATGGGTGGGCGAGCCTTAATGTATTGTGTTAAACTGCCGGGTATGGAAAATGTTTGTGTTTATAACGATTGCCTCCTTGGAATATGTCAATGTGTACACTATGTGGGGCCGGTTCGGTCACAATTGTTACCCTGTCGTATTGCTGCCGAATATTGCCAATTTCCTGACCAAATGTGTTCTGATGGTGACTTTGTGATGTGGGGAGTATTTCATGGGTTTCAAATTGTAGATGATGTTGATATCCCCGCATATGATTGTCAAAATTACAAGAGCATTTTAGATGGGTCCTTCTACGAGGATATGTGTTCTACCATCAGGAATGAACTGTCGCTGGGTAAAATCACTATAGCCATGGACCCATCAACCTGTATTCATAGTCTGGGGGCCATACCCAAGAAAGACGGCAGTTTACGTCCCATTACTGTTTGCAGACGCCCGCTCGACGAGTCAATCAATAACTATATGTCTCAGACTTGCAAGCCTTTCCAGTATTGTGGCATAGACCACATCACATCTATGGTGACTCCCTCTAGTTACGTCGCCACAGTGGACTTAGCCAGTGCTTACAGAAGTGTGAATATATTGCCAGATAACTCTACCTACCAGTGCTTCAGGTGGGACCTTGGGGATGGACCGGTAATTTATGAGGACCGGTGCCTTTCTTTTGGGTTGGCATGCGCTCCATTCTTATTCACCCAGATTGGTAATTACATTGTGAGGTGCATGAACAGAAGGGGGGTGACTAAAGTCTCCAACTACGTAGACGACTTTACTGTTGTGGCTGACAGTCATGAGGCTTGTGCTGCCAATCAAAACCTGTTAATCTCGGCCTTGCGCACCTTAGGATTCCACATTAAGTGGGCCAAGGTGGTGGGGCCAGCACAGCAGTGTGTGTGCTTGGGGTTATTGGTGGATACTGTGTCAATGGAAATTAGCCTACCTGCTGACAAACTCCAGAGCCTGTATGAACTGTTGGCTTACTTTGATCAAAAAACTAAAGCCACCAAATTGGAACTCCAGCAGCTGGCAGGTGTGTTAGCCCACTGTGCCACAGTGGTGCGGGGTGGCCGCACCACTGTGCCACAGTGGTGCGGGGTGGCCGCACCTTCTCACGGAGAGTGATCAATCTGTGTAACTCTCTCAGAGAGTCATCACTCAGCTAGGATATCTGTTACATTTAGACAAGATCTGTTGTGGTGGCAATCATTCGCCCAAGTGTTCAACGGTAAAGCCAAGATATTGTGCCCCGCCCATCCGGCTGCTGAAATCTTCTGTGATGCTTCTTCAGTGGGTTTTGGCGCATATCTGGAGGGGGACTGGCTCTATGGTGTCTGGTCCTTGAAAAACATTCCCATGGTGCCCTACTATGTTGACCATTTTGTCCCACCCCCCACCTTTGATGATATGGCGGGAGACATAAACATTGAAGAACTGTGGCCTGTGTTACTGGCGGTCATTAGGTGGGGCCCTAGGTTCAGGAACTGTGCCATAACAATAACAACTGACAACACACAGGTGTTTCATGCCCTTAGGACGGGCCGGAGCAAGAATAAAACGACCATGGACTTATTGAGGGAGTTGTTCTGGCTGTGCTTCATCTTCAACATTGTGATTACTCCCTCCATCATCAGGTCGAAACAGAACACTATGGCCGACTATATTTCACGTCTTGCTTATCCAGGGGTTGCCAATATTAACCCTCCTCTTCCTCTGTGTTGTTTCAGCCCTCGAGACGCTGAGACAAGAAGCCCGTCATCTCCAGGATAGGGCGCTGTCGACCAACACAATACGGACAAGGAAGTCTCAGTGGAAGCATTACTACACCTTTTGTGATGACTTCCACCTACGCCCTCTGCCCTGCACGGAGGAAAATGTGTGCCTCTACGTTGCCCACATGGCCCGCACCTTTGCTTATTCTTCGTTGGGCAATTATATCTCAGCTTTGGTTTACTTACAGAAGTTGCACAGGTTAGATCCTATATCATCTACCCATTTCATGGTAAATAGGACTTTGATGGGTGCCAAACGGCAGCTAGGTGCTACCACGGTTCAGGCTGCCCCACTAGAGCCGCAGGGTTTGATGAGGATGTACCTAGAACTGGACATGTCAAAATCATATGATTCATGTTGGTGGTTGGCTGTGGTGTTCGCCTTCCGCGGACTTCTCAGGAAAGCACATGTTACTAACACGGACCAGGGTATTTGTGTGCAAGATTTGGTGTTCAAGGACTGGGGGGTCCTGCTGACCCTACCCAAAACCAAGACGATACAATATGGGGAGCGCAAGTTGGAGATCCCCTTTGCACAAGTTAAGTCGTCAGTATTTTGTGTTGAGTACTATCTACGGGTACACCTGCACCGCTCACACCTGTTGGACAGTGAGTTTCTCTTCAAGTATAAAACACATGGTAAGTGGGTCCCCATGACCTACAGTAGTTTTGCCAAAACTTTGAAAGCTATGACCGCCAAGCTGGGCCTGGAGGGGAAGATAAGTACACATTCCCTCAGGCGCGGTGGCGCCACCTGGCTTCATGCCATAGGTTATGATCTCGTTGAAATCAAGACAAGGGGCGACTGGAAGTCTCTGGCAGTCCTTCTGTACCTCCAGGACGGCATGACAAGGAAGGTTCAGAAGGACAAAGTTGCAGCCACCTTCTTGAGATTAGTGTGATGAACTACCTTCTTCAGTTAGTATGATATTAGTGTGATAACTACCTTAGCCCTACTCAATTTGACTTTGGAGGTTTGGGCGGAGACGCCAAATTGTGGACAAATCAATATTACTTGTTGTTCTACTTCACTTCACTTATTACTCCCCGTGCGGAGATGTAGGGATAAATATATGGGAGTTATAATCACTTGTCATTATAACGGTATATATTCGAGTCACTCTAGCATTAAGCATCCACCTGTATTGTTGCTGGTTCCAGCCAGGTGGCATTGTGGTCTACTACTACTCAGTACCTCTACCCTCCACCAGTTGGATCCCCAGGTGTTGGATCCGGTGGGGTAGCCGGTCCCATTCAAACCCCGACCACCGAGAGTGACGGATCACCAATTTCTTTTTTTGTTAATAAAGTTAAGGGGCGGAGACGCCAAATTGTGGACAAATCAATATTACTTGTTGTTCTACTTCACTTCACTTATTACTCCCCGTGCGGAGATGTAGGGATAAATATATACAAACGTTTTAAAACGTTCTGAAAACATTTTTTGTTAGCTGGGTTAGTAGCCTAAATTTTCGGACTCTGATGTTGTCTAAAACTCACTTATTTTTTCCTTTATTTATGACCCGAGCTTATTTCAAGACCTGGCGCCTAATGGAGCCATTGTTATAAACTTACGGTTAGACATGTAAGTCATTTAGTAAGGCAATATCATACATACAGTCCACCTGCCGCCGGGTAAGTGCAGTTCACAGTATACGTCCATGATGGTGCCATTATCTGGGCGGATGCTGTACACTCCTGACTTGGTCAAGCCATCGGTAAGGACCTCCTCACATCCTAACAAACATAAAGCAAACAGAATAAGTACACTAAAACTCATTGTATAAACTTAGAAAGGAAGTTAACATATCAATGAAGCCTAAAGAACCTATAGGACCTAATGGAAATATGTTTTCTGAAAACAATCAAACCCTAATGATGAGCAACTATCTACCAAAAATATGATAACATCGATAACTACATTTCTTTGAATTTTGATTTTTTTTTTAAATTCCTTGTTTTTTGAAAGTTCACATCTCTTTTTTGGGGGGGTTGACGAAAAAAAAAGGATCATTTTTGATTTTCAAAATTTCATTTTCATTTCAATTTCAAATTTTGAACTTCCTGGGACCTCCGCAAATTTGTGGATAAGCTGATGAGCGGCTACACGGCTCTAGTCAATATGTCAATAACCTTTATAATTCCGGATTTAAATTTGCTTTTAATACCCTTATTAAATATGGTTTATATATTGGGCCACACCAAAGAAATGGTGGTCTATTTTTTTTCCAGAATTGTTATTTTTTGTCTATGGATTTCAATTTTGAATCAATGGAGCGGGCAACATTTTTTTGAGGACAAAATCGTCTTCTCCTTTTTCAAACTGAAATTTCCTAGCTCTTGATCGAATAAAATATGGTGTGGGAAATCAGTACTTTATTTTTGGCGTGGCCTTGGATAAATATTTGCGCCGTACATGTATATCTTTTGTGGATTTTAGAATACGAGAAATTCGTGGAAATATGTACAGCGTGAAATGAATTATGTTTACAGTATGTTCAACTCAACACCTACCTCGTGGAATCTTAAATGCAGTAGGAGGCTGATCCTTCTGAAACAATGCGGCATATACATGCTATAGTGTTAGATCTAGCTCCAATATATCTATACATGAGCAAAAGGAGTAAAAACTCACTAAAATTCTGGACTTCCTGTGTCTAATGGGTGAAAACTATGTTATATCCTATGCATTTAGCCACTCTATATCTCACAATCATTAATGCTTCTATCGATAGGTATTATTTAAATGAGCAAATTAGCATACTTAGCAAATCATGTACTTATAGGCCGCTAACATTTGTAAGGCCGTTTGTAGTCCTTCAAAACGTGAATCTGAATACAAATATGAAATATATGTTTCCCAGTGGGCACAGAACATTGAATCAACATTGAAAACTGGTTGCCTATGTTGATTCAATGTTGATGCAACGTTGATTCAACATTGAACTGAGTTTTGTGCCCACTGGGTTTGTCTCCCTGTGGATACAGTTGGACGACAAAATTCTCAAATACAACAGTGGGATAGCAATTTGGGGGTGTCAAAAGTGATTTAGAAATCTAACGTGCTTGATTTTTAGTGCAGAAATTGGGCGATATGCTCTTTATTCTATTATAATAGCTCGTCCATGTATGCACTGGACAGTCTAGGCAGCAATTTATAATGCCTAGTGGACACAGTATACCTGCAGTTAAAGTAAAATATATCTACGAAATATATTCCCAGATATGTACATATTGCCGGACATCAAAACGACCATGTATTCCACTTTCCTTGTCGTATAGTGGACACAGGCCTATTAGGTGTGTGTCCACTATACTTAGGGGTAGACACTAACGCTGGCCCGGGAGCCAATGGCCCATATAGTTTTGGGTCCGGGCCCGTGGATTTCTTCAAAATTAGCTTCCTATGGGCCCGGGTGGCCCACAGGAAATTTTGAAGGACTTTTGAGGAGAATATACCTGACAAGTATAGTCATGTAATATTGGAAAGAGGAAAATGCGAACGAATGAGGCAATTTAATTTCATTTTAACATAGCTATGTCAGGAATATATATGATTTTCTCTCTGAAAAAAGTAAAATTTGTTCCCTGGCCCACAGCTGAAGGGCCGGGCCCATAGATTTCTGGAGCTACGGGCCCGGGTGGCCCACGCCGGAGAAAGCTAGTGTCTACCCCTGTATAATACAACAAGGAAAGTGGCCTGCGGCTTCGTGGGATACTGCCCCAGCCCCACCTTGGGGGGAACAATACCAAAATATCCTCTGGCCATGGGCCTTTGTCTATGTCCACTTTTGACGTCCACTTTTGACGTCCACATTTTGCTATTTCACTTTCGTATTTCAGAATTTTGTAGTCAAGGTTTGTCCACAGGGAGACAAAACATATATTTCATATTTCTATTCAAATACACGTTTTGACGGACTACAAACAGCCATATAAATGCTAGTGGACACAGGCCTATTACTAGAAGGTGGAGCAACTGGCTTATTTCACACAGACAGTGTGTGACTTCACCAATAGGCCTGTGTCCACTAGCATTTATAAGGCCATTTGTCGTCCGTCAAAACGTGAATTTAAATACAAATATGAAATATATGTTTTGTCTCCCTGTGGACACAGGTGGACGACAAAATTCTCAAATACAACAGTGGGATAGCAGTCTGTGCATGTCAAAGGTGGACGACAAAAGTGGACAGCACTGAAATTCATGTTTTGTCAGACGAAAAACGACCTCATTTATGCTAGTGGACACAGGCCTAATGGCTTAATACACCGGGTGTATAGCAATGTTCGAGGGGTGTGGGGGTGGCGGAGGGATTGTACAACCGCTATCTGTATCATAGCCGCTATTTATATCATACCAGAAATGTCAGAAATCAGAAGTGCGACAAATTATTTGAGCACATTCATGATTTTAATAAAATATTGATACCATCTCGTATTTGGATTGACAGTTCTCCCGTGCTGTTGGTTGCACTACAGGGCCAAAAATTGATTTGAAATAAATCAATATTGTTTGGGGTACCATGAGTTCAGCGTTGTAGTGGCAGAGTATACGGGACTAGCACATCTTGGTACCTGAGGTAGTCGGGGGCTAAATCCCATCTCCTTATCAGGCCTCTCTCCCCTCTCCTCACACCTAGAACAAAGGGGCTGATAAGAAATTCTCCCATGATGCACTGCTCTGGAGTCGGGGGCCAAACCACAATGCACTGCTCTGAGCCAAGATGGCGGCCCCCATAGCCTAATGCGCTAGTCCCGTATACACCCACAGTCCTCGTCGATACATTCTTGACCATCTTGCATTTGGAGTAAAAATTGCCCCCAGGACTTACTTGAGACAGGTGCATATATAGTTTTTTCCAACTTCTTTGAGCTGGTAAACATACCCTCCTTAGTGGTCTAGTTGATACAGATAGCAATGTTACTACAGATAGTGGTTGAAGGGCAACTTCTATCTGTATCAAGGCTGTTAAGTGTACCAAAGGAAGTATTTATACCACAACTCTGTCCTACCTTATTATGGAAAAAATGACATTTTCATGAACCTTTTCATTTTTCTCTTCAGATTGGCCATTTTCTAAAAAGAAAAAAGAGCTTTTCATGATTTTCAAACGAAAAAAACTACAAAAAACAACTACAAAATAAAACAAAGTCACTGTCAAACCAATTTTGAGAAACTTAGTGTTAGGAGGAATACTAGATATGCTTGATACAGGTAGCACCTTGTTGATACACTTAATTTGATACACATAGCTTTTTTTTTGGCGGTTGGATGGTCAACCTCTATATGTTATTGATACATATAGCGGTTATGATACAGATAGCGGTTGTACATAATTTCGATCCCTATAATACTATTATAGGCTATAGGGGGCGGGGGTGAGAAAATGATCACTCGTTTAGTGTGGTTTATGGACCCAAGTTTTGGATCGTGGGTGAAGCCACCCATACGTATAGTCCACGAAATAGGCCTACATATGACTCTTGCATTTATAAAAATTTTGAATCTCATACCCTTTGTAAAACTATTAATACTCCCAAAAGGCCTGTGTCCATTATACGACAAGGAAAGTGGAATACATGGCCGTTTTGACGTCCAGCAATAGGCCTGTGTCCACTATACGACAAAGAAAGTGGAATATATGGTCGATTTGAGGTCTAGCAACATGTACATATCTGGGAATATATTTTGTAGATATATTCTACTTTAACTGCAGGTATGCTGTGTCCACTAGGCGTTATAAATTGCTGCCCAGACTGCCCAGGGCAAACTATAGGCCTGTGTCCACTTTACGACAAGGAAAATGGAATATATACCGTTTTGACGTCCAGCAATATGTACATATCTGGGAATATATTTTGTAGATATATTCCACTTTGACTGCAGGTATGCTGTGTCCACTAGGCGTAATAAATTGCTGCCCAGACTGCCCAGGGCAAACATGGACAAGGTTTTACAATAGAATAAAGAGCATATATTCCAATTTCTGCACTAAAAATCAAACATGTTAGATATTCAAATGCCCACGTTTGACGTCCATTTTTGACCCCTGCATATTGCGATCCCACTTTTGTATTTGAGAATTTTGTCGTCCACCTGTGTCCACAGGGAGACAAAACATATATTTCATATTTGTATTCAAATTCACGTTTTAGCGGACGACAAACGGCTTTATATATGCTAGTGGACACAGTCCTATTGACAAGTTATTATAATAGAACAAAGAGCATATCGCCCAATTTCTGCACTAAAAATCAAACATGTTAGATTTTGATATTAGGGGTTTTGTCGTTTGATTTACACAGAAGATGGGTCACATAATTTCTATATATTCCAGATTTTTGTAGTCCACCTGTGTCCACTGGGAGACAAAACATATATTTTGTATTTGTATTCAAATTCACGTTTTAACGGACGACAAACGGCCTCACATATGCTAGTGGACACAGGCCTAATATGTACATATCTGGGAATATATTTTGTAGATATATTCTACTTCAGCTGCAGGTATGCTGTGTCCACTAGGCGTTATAAATTGCTGCCCAGACTGCCCAGGGCAAACATGGACAAGGTTTAACAATTGAATAAAGAGCATATATTCCAATTTCTGCACTAAAAATCAAACATGTTAGATATTTTAACGTCCACTTTTAACGTCCACTTTTGACGTCCACATTTTGATATTTCATTTTTGTATTTCAGAATTTTGTAGTCAAGGTGTGTCCACAGGGAGACAAAACATATATTTCATATTTGTATTCAAATTCACGTTTTGAAGGACGACAAACGGCCTCATATATGCTAGTGGACACAGGCCTAATAGGAGATGTTTTTCTCCTCACCTGTCCGTGCGGGTTGACACCGGCCAGCCCCCACTCCACCTTCTGTCCCATGGCCGCCACCTGTCTCTGTACGTACGTCTTCATGTCCTGGAACAAACAAGGGCCATGTACAGTACTGGGTTTAAAGATGGTATATCAGCCAATACACTTCCCAAACTTTTTCCTTAAAAGGGATGCCATGGGTTCCATTATCATTTAGGCTAATACACAGTACCCAATATTTGCAAAATATTTGCCTATGAACACATGAGTTTAGATAGTTAAGGTGGGTCGCTACCCTTTGATCAAAGTTAACAGAATCTCTCTATTCTTTTTCTACATGCAGTCTGAATCATATAGAATCAGAAAATGAAAAGAAAAATAGGGGGTCCCGAGCTACTTTTTTAAATACAGCATTTTGAAAAATTTAAGTATTTTTATTTTTCACAAAAATATTCAAAAAAATGTGAAAACTTCCATGATTTTTTTAAATATCAACCATTATGCACAGAAATTCAAAAGTTCACATGTGAAAAGCCTATATGTTCCACTTTACAGCAAAAATAATCTTACAGTTGTACTGGGTAAAAATTTGATGTTTCTGGAAAAAATAGGAATAAATTTTCATTTTTTTGTAGCCTTATTAGCTAAAAATAGTATTCAAAATTAACAGAATTTTTTTTAACTCTCTCAGAAAATAGTTAAGATCATTTGCTAACATATACACGTGCTTTTGGTAGGGGGTCCCGGGGATATTTTTAGTTTTTATAGCTTTTGAAGTTAAAAAATAATGCAAAATCGGTCTAAATCTTACAATCAAAGCTAAAATTAGAGTGTAAAATGGCTAGAATCAGGGTATAAATTGATTACATTTTATACTCTTGGTTATTTTAAGTAACTCAATGAGATAAATGTCATTCTAGGTAATGATTTATTGATAGATAGTTTCAATGTCTTAACTTGTGATAAAAATAGCAAATATTATTGGTTACAAATATATCAAATATTCAAAGTCCTACAAAATGCTCAATTTTGCTCGAAATTGCCCAATTTTTTACTATGACTTAGTAAGCATGTATATGTATCCGGCTACTTAATATTAGCCCATTCTGATACACTAAAGCTATATAAGCAGATACCTGCGCAGTGTGTCCATATTCAAGAGGTAGCGATCCACCTTAACAATATCGCCTATTCACCTCACTGACTCAGTCACTCCCCCAGGTGAGTACAGGGTAAACTAGCCTGGTAGAGAATGCACTGAGCCATGCAGTACCACAACATAGGGAATTTTAGTGTCGACCTACAGTAAAAATGATTGCACTAAATATGCTTATTTGATAGATTTAGATATATCCCATCCTTTTAAAAGTAAGGGAGTATTTATAGCATCGGATATACAATAGTATTATGGCATCAATAGAAAATTGACGAATTTTAGGTGACAACCCATCTTTAAGCCTAACGTCCAGGGCGTTACACAGAGAGAAGAAACAGCATCAAAAGGGAGTCCAGGTTGCCTCCAGAATGACTCCCCTCTCCCCTCCCCCAGGTGACTCCCTTAGGTTAGCAAGAAAGTCACCTGGGCTCTCTTAAGCGACCTGGACTCTCCTAAATAGGGGAGTCATTCTGGAGGCAACCTGGACTCCCTTTTGACTCCGTTTCTTCTCTCTGTGTATATACATGTGCTAAAATGGTATCGCCTCTCTGCTGCTCCCATTTCGCTCGAGCTTCGCCGGTGGACGCAGGCCGCACGACCGCGAAAAGGGCACAGCAGAGAGGTACATAGGGTCAGTTGGGAGACCTGAAACAAACCTTTTATTTTTTTTGGCCTAAAGCAGCATTTAAAAATTCAATTAAATCAGTTGAGTTGAGTTTGAAATTCGTTTACTTAGACTGTATAAATTAGGCTCAGGGCCTGTTTGCTACATACAGTATCAGAAACTCCCTCATGTAGTATGGGCGAATTATAGTCTAGGTGCGGGTTATAGAATTGTTATTATACCTATGGCCTATACTATAGTACCGAAGTAGCCAAAATCAGACCCCATGTACGGCTTATAGGATTTCCTCAAAGTCTAGGCACGGTTATGTGAGATATACGGGTTGGATGCGGAAATCTATGGTAGAGTACTGGGGGGTATTTTCGGCCACTTCCCAGTAAACAAAAAACGTTATACAACATTTTATAACGTTACATACCGTCATATAACGTTTCTCTAAGGCTCCTTACAATGACATAACGTTATTTTAAGTTTTAAAACATTATTTTGGCGTAAAACTACGTTTCTTTGTTAGCTGGGAATTAAGCTTTAATCTTCTAACATGGACATATCTATTTAAAGCAATCTCAATTTGTGAAGTGAGTTAGGGTATTACCAACATATTTGGAGAGGTGGTACCAAAATATCGAATTCAATATTTTCAACTGTCTATTCTCAAAAAGTGTTGAAGTGAGGCGTTGCCCTAACCTCCTCTCCCCTACCATAGGTAAAGGGTGAATCCACCGACTAGGAACCATCATTCGATCTGACAGATTCACGTCAGTGGATGCACCCTTGTATACAGTGGTGGCCAAGAGAGGTTTTGGTAATTGATATTTCAATTACATTACTATATAGGAATAAGCGGATGTGTGTACACATGTTTTATGTGTATCTCATTATGGCCCTAAAGCCCTAAATTCGACACGGCGACATGGCCATTTTGGGGCCTATAATATAGTGACATGGGACATGAGGAAAAAGTAGATAGTGACATAGGACATGAGGCATTTCTTGAAATCGATATGGTGACATGGTCATTTCTTAAGACCGACATGGGACATGGGGATCACCCCTCCCCCCCCATCAAGCCCCCCCCCCCCCCCCCCTCATTGGCTGATCTCAAATACTTACAGACATCATCGTCTCTAAATCATCAAAGCGCCCATCCATTCTGTTCAGACGTGCGTCAACTTCATTGAGTCGTGTGTTGAGGTCATTGTGTCGTGTGTTGAGGTGGGAGTCTCTCTCATTGAGTCGGGCGTCCTGCAGGTCCTGTCTCCTCTGTACAGCAGAGCACTGGCTGTCTTGTCCTTGTCCAGGTGTACTGGTGTTGGTGGGGTGTGCACGGACCATGGAGGGTCCAGCAGGCAGGGTCAGACACAGGAGCAGGGCTAGCAGCATGTTGACGGCAGCGGACACCAGGGTGCACTGAGGCCCCTGCCGGACATTCACACTGTTTTATAGGCACAAACTGAAAAGCGAGGCTTGCACTGACAACTTAGGCATTTTTAAAAACTCATCACTTCTGATGAGTCTCTGACCGGGTGCCATCTCTGACCGGGTGCCGTCTCTGACTGGGTGCCGTCTCTGACCGGGTGCCGTCTCTGACTGGGTGCCGTCTCTGACCGGGTGCCGTCTCTGACCGGGTGCCGTCTCTGACTGGGTGCCGTCTCTGACCGGGTGCCGTCTCTGACCGGGTGCCGTCTCAGACCGGGTGCCGTCTCTGACCGGGTGCCGTCTCTGACCGGGTGCCGTCTCTGACCGGGTGCCGTCTCTGACCGGGTGCCGTCTCTGACCGGGTGCCGTCTCTGACCGGGTGCCGTCTCTGACCGGGTGCCGTCTCTGACCGGGTGCCGTCTCTGACCGGGTGCCGTCTCTGACCGGGTGCCGTCTCTGACCGGACATCACTTTGGGAGTTTAGTTACCTTCTACCAACAGCAGGAGGCTAATTATAATTACATAATAACTGCTGTACCGTTTTTACAAATCCTTATATATGTGAGTATAGGTTAACAATTAAAAAAACACTTTTCTCTGACACAAGGTCAGAGACGGCACCCAGTCAGAGACGGCACCCGGTCAGAGACGGCACCCGGTCAGAGACGGCACCCGGTCAGAGACGGCACCCGGTCAGAGACGGCACCCGGTCAGAGACAAAAACATTGGCCCAAGGTCGTGAGACACAGCCTCATGCATAGGTGATGATGGAAGCTGATGACCCAACGCCATCATTTTAATTACAATATTTACCACTAGTGGGCCCTACTAGACAATAATGGAATATGCAGTATCTACCCCAGTTCATCTAACGACTGATATCTCTATAAACTCTGATTATAGAAACTTATGAAATAAAATATATGAAAAATATTACATTATCGTAAAACCTCGCATATAAGCCTAACTCACATATAAGCCACACCCCGACTCTGGGCCGATCCTACAAGCTGCTCCGGCGATCTGACTCGTGTACTAGCCACAGCTTGTACGAGAGGATTTACGGTAGAAGTTCAAGTAATTTACAAATGTGCGTTATTGGGCTCGTCGTGAGGGCTAGAATTTTATAATGCTACTATTTTTATTTTATGACCTTGGTTTTTGGCATGGCAATAATATATTATTATATATATTTCTCACAAACGTTTTATAACGTTTCTCTAAGGCTCCTTACTATGGCATAACATAACGTTTTAAAACGTTATTTTGACGTAAAATAACGGTTTTTATTGTTAGCTGGTATACCTTAAAAAATGAATAAATGATATAATATAGTAATATCAATCATAGATGATGACATAGTCATACCTGGGTCATTATTCCGACTACCACTGCATCATCCCTAATTAGGTCAGAAAAATAATCATGGTGACAATAAGTCATCAGCTTTGATGACTTTTTCCACCATAGAGTTTTCAGTGTGCCAAATAGAAAATCCCTTATAGTTAATAATATAGATGATAGACCTATACCAATTTAGACTTGGTAAAAGGCACGCACGGGATAGCTCTCCTAGGTGAGAGGACAGACGTTCAGATCGTTATCTTATTAAGACTATTAAGACAGTCTTATTGGTCTTAACTTTAGTAGAGGCCGCTTATGTCATTAAAAATAAATAATATTAAATAATAATAATATGTAATGGGGGGCTCTGCCCCCCAACCCCCGTTTCTTTTTCTTCTTTTTCTTCTATTAGAGACATCCTGAGTTCCTCTGAGCTGGTTGCCGGCTTGAAATGATTTATTTTTAATGATGAAAGCGGCCCTGGGTAAGACACTGAATTAAGACTTTAAGACTTAAAGGCCACATCAAGGGGTTTTGAAGTGGCTATTCCGCTTTCATAAACAGGTACATAGGTACTTTGACTAATGTCCTACATGAAAATAAATGAATGGAGGCGCATATTTATTACTTTATTATTTGGTTAAGTTGGGACCACTATCTTTATCCCTCAGACCCAAAATATCAGTGATTGTGCTGTCCCCAGTGAGAAACATATGAACTACAGTACCCAATACCCAATATGACTGCATATTGGGTGACAACCGACCCAATGGGGGGACACTCCCCATATTTTCTATAGTAAATGCATGTATAGGCGAATATTACCTCAGGTTTAGTATCTTTGATACAAGAGGTAGCTCAACAAGCTAGGACTCTTTTCACAGGAAGTCCTTACGGGTCCTTGCCTATAAAGGGCCTCAGAATGGACCCTTTCCCTTGTAATCACATCTACATATAATAACCAAATAAGAGAGAGTGCCCCCCCCCTTACGTGCATGTACATGGATGGTGGTCAGCCGGCCTCAGGGACTTACCTCCCACTGACCACGCAGGGGAGTAGGGGGTCTGACTACCAGTACGTTTGCCCCCCACTGTTCTATTATTGGGTGCAATCTACAACTCTAACCTCTGCTATACTGCTAGTCACCCACAAGGACCTTTCACATGGTCGTCTGCCACAAGTTGTAGGGGTACCAACTCAACTTCACACATATAGGTGGATGTACTGCTGTAGAACCGTGATGTGTATCAAGGACCGTGATGTGTAGTACTACACATCACGGGTGACTATGCAAACGTGATCTGTATCAACAAAACGTAATCTGTATCAAACCAACGTGATCTGTATCAAAATAACATGATCTGTATCAACGTGATCTGTATCAAGGAATTTTAAATATCAAAGGAATACCTGGTACCTTTGTATAAAAAACATCTGGTTTATATCTTTGAAACTACAGGCACAAGTGCACTTATTAGTTATAAAAACATATAACCTAATTGGGTATATGATGAAGACTATAAAGTGCTCTCACATGCTCCTTGATAATGGGAGGAGGGGGGGAAATAATTATGAAATGGTTTTTAGATAAGACCTCATCATACAGATGCTAGTCCACAAAGAAATGTCTAGGTTAGACCTATCGCAAATGATCACCCAGGGTGATCACATATGACCACCTAGTGAGCACCAGGGTACTCTCCCAGGTCACCATCACCATGAACAGCCAACCGTCACACAGATGTTCTACATTGTATACCCGGTATACATAATCTTAATCCTCAGTCAATAATCTCAAAGATTCATGATCTTCACAGCAACCTTACCCAAGATTATAAATAAAAATTATGCTGAGATTGCTTAAACACTGCCCTCCTTCCCTCCTCTCCCCATACCTAGTGTTGATACACATCACGTTTGTTGATACAGAACGGTTGGAGGTGACTTAATTCAAGCTACTACACATCACGTTAGCTACCACACATTAGGGTTGAATTATTACTACACATTACGTTTATTTGATACAAACCACGTTTGCATGGTCAGCCGTGATGTGTAGTAACTGTGTAGTTACTACACATCACGTTTTTGATACATATCACGGTTCTACAACCCCTCCCTCCCCCCCCCCCCCCACACACACACATACACACACCTCGCACATGCATTTCTATCCTTAGCAACGGCTGCACATATGACCATGGTCAAGAGTGCCCCCTTGTGCAAAGTGAGCAAAGCACACATTGACCAATTCGATATTTGGAGAGATTCACTGCTTTTGCTAAAAATACCACTGTATACACATATTTATGCAATATGTATTAAAGGGTTATTTTAAACAATGTGTTTGCAGTGGTATATCCTGGTGTTCTAATATTATTCAAAACCTCCGGATGTGGTCTTTAAGATTAAGATAACGCTCTAAACGTCTGTCCTCTCACCTGAGAGAGCTATCCAGTATTTGCTGGTAAAAGATTGCATGCACCACGGTTATTTGTGTGTAGAGCAATTAAGGTGTGTTGATACCTTTAAAGTCCTGATAAAGAAAAACGAATAGTTGCTTCATGTAAGTAGCACAATATTAGATGCACTCATCCCCCATTTTGTGTAACAGTATTTTATGACAATATCCCCTCATCTCATCTCATCAATTTCATACCGCCAGGATGAATCTGTAACCTTTCTTTTTATTTATACCGGCATAACTGTGAGTTGGTCTCCTTCAAGGTCCCTACAAAGAAAAACGGGGCTTGGAGGCAGGAGGTAATGCGCCGAATCCAATAAGGGCAAGGGGCAAGCCCCCCCCCCCCCAATCACATAGGAGGGGGGGCTGAATATGTTTGCCCCCCCCCCCCTCCAAAAAAAATTAAATTGCCAAGATGCTGTACTTCAGTACTCATAATTCCCAAAACTTACCTCTCCCACATAGGGAAACATGGGGGTATAGGGGCTAAAAACTACTTTTTAATGCAATTCCTATACAAGCATGTACATGTACCACCAAACATGACAGCCAATGATTAACACCAATTTTAATTTGCAAAGTTTTTATTCTGCAATCCCAAAAAATATAGAAGTACACAGAATTATATTTGTCTCAATCGAATTACAACAAAGGTTGAAAGAATGAATAACTAATTACATTTGCATTTTTGACTACATCACCTCCATTTCAGTATTATGGCATGAGAAATTACAAAAAGGGTTCCATTGGGCCCCCGTGCCCCCCCCCCCCCCCCCAATGGAGATTTGCTTCCTACGAGGGATATTTGACTTTAAAGACTACGAGGGATATGCTTCTTGTCAAGGCTCGTTTTTTAGTTTGTCCTAGCATACATATTATCTGCCTCTCTCAAAGACAGGATGTAAAAGAGTGAGCTGTCGTATCAAACCATGACAGGTTTATGTTGTTGTTGTATTTCATTTATTTATCCTGGCAGGATGTATGGCCTAGTAGACCGTGTTATTACAACACCAGCATTTCTGATGAGCAGAGATAATAAGAGACAACTAAGTCTCAGTCTATATGTAAATAACAGAAAAATGCACATTTTTAGTGCATGTTCCTGCTATGTATACCTTACCTATTTTATAAAAATATATGTATTAGGATTTCGATTTAACCTCATAGCCATTGTAGGCCATGATAAGGTTTAGTATACATCTAATCAACAGTTTCTTCATATGAAGAGAAAGGAAGGAGATAGAACCCAGGCTATGTTATAGCGTTGGGTAGAGGGAAAAAAGAGTCCTGTTGTGAGGCGACTACGTGTGTCTAGTAAACTTTCTAGACAAAAATAAATAATGGCCTATAAAACTGGTGTGTTTCATAATGGACATCATACTCCTATCTTTTACTGACAGAGGAGTCAGCAGACTAAATCTGACACCAACCTCCCACTGGGTGGATGTCATAAGTATAAACAGATGTCTGGGATTTCACAGTGTCCCCTGCCTCCCTATAATTGTGGTCAGTGCCAGCGTCCTTATGTGTCAACATAAACCACAAACCTCATCATAAAGGACGATATTGTCCGGTTGGAAAATCCCCAGCAGCTCACAACAGTGACCAAACTGACAAACTAAGTGTAAATGATACAGCAAGAGTGGCTCAGATCCTGGGCTCAGATTTTACATGCGTTTCATTTTCTGTGTGGAGGCCCTGGATTGACTCATGTGACTCTCCCCCCTCAAAGATGGTATATCAGCTAATACACTTCCCAAACTTTTACCTTAAAAGGGATGCCATGGGTTCCATTATCATTTAGGGAGTGCTCATTTTTTAACAACAGGGGGGGGTGGTGGATTTGGGGGGGGGGTAAAAAATTTGGACCCCTTGATCGGGGGGGGGGGGGTAAAAAATTTAGACCCATCTTGGGGGGGGTCAAAAAAATTCAACCTGTTTTGAGGGAAAAAGCCCGCGCGTTACTATGCTACAAACGCGCGCGATTTTCGGCCTGCCGGGGGGGGGGGGGTAAAAAATTTCGCACGCTCCACGCGCAATCTCACCACCCCCTCCCTGTTGTTAAAAAGTGATTACTCCCTTAGGCTAAGGGGCCATTCAAATATTACGTAACAGCATAGGGGGGAGGGGGGGTCATGAAGTTTGTTACAATGTGTTACAGGGGGGAGGGGGGGGGGGTCTAGCCAAGTGTTACATAACAATTGTCAAAATATATACCAAGAAACGGGTACTTAATCTTGGGAAATCTACCACCATCTAACAGCCAGGTCTCAGCAACATTATGTTTCTATGCCCTCATCCCTGTGTCCAAGCAGGAATAAAAAAACCAGGAGGCCTAATTTTTTTGTTTTTCAAGCCTTCAAAGACGGAATAGTGCATAGAGTTTTGATGCATTATGCGATTGGTCATCATGCTGCATGAATGCAGCACTGGGAGAGTAACTCGCCAAAGCTGCATTCATGCATCAAGTGGGCCCTACAGTATATACACCTGTGAAGGGTTGGCATGATGCACCAATGCAGCCCTGGTGAGTAACTTGGCAGTGCTGCCTTGGTGTATTATCCTAAAAACCTCTTAAAAGCCACTTAAAAGTGCAGGTTATACTTACACCGGAATTTATGGGACATGTTTTGGTAATCCATCCCTCCCTGCTTTAGCAAAGCAGGGAGGGACCGAGTACAAGTAAGGCCACCTTTCTTGATAACTTGGATTACGGGCACTCAGAGCAAATATTTTGGGGGGCGGGAGGGAAAAAAAAAGAAGAAAAAAAGTGGCCCTCAATACTGAAGTTTTCCAGGGGGCGGAGGGGAAAAAAAAAGAAAAAAAAGCATGCAAAAGTCTTCTTTTGGCTATCAAATGAAGGTATATCGTGAAATATCCCCATATAGTCCCAATTGTGAAGGCCTAATTCTGGGTGTCAGCAAGTACTTTTTTCTTTTTTTTTGGTCAGCATGTAGGCCCTACTTTTTTTTTTTTTGCTAAAATTCTCAAAAAATCCCATCAGAGGGGGGTAAAAAAAAAACAACTTTTTTTTTTAGCAAAATGCCAAAATTCCCATTGGCAGATCCGTAATCCAAGTTATCAGAATAAAACGGCCTAAGTCTGCATCCAGAGAATTTAAATTCTCTATATATCACCATGAATTCCTGCATGTAACCTGCATCTCGAGGATAACTTACACTTTTTTTAATGACTTTTACCGATCTAAGTTTGGTTCAACCCATGAACCATGCAAGGAAATTTGCATGAGATATGTTCATTGAAATAACAGCATTTTAAAGGTTGAAAGGTTGAAAAAGAGAATAGATTGATACACATAGGCCCTCTGCCAAACACAGACCTGCTTGTAGATTTATTATATAAATGTGGTTAACAAAATGATTTGGAGGGGGGGGGGGGTAAGGGCTTGTGTTACGTAATTATGGAGGGGGGGTTCTGGCATTTTGTTACAATGTGTTACAAGGGGGGGAGGAGGGGTCAAAAAGTGGCCAAAATTGTGTTACGTAATATTTGAATGGCCCCTAATACACTATACAAGATATTTGTCTATGAAAAACATGAGTTTAGATAGTTAACAATATAGCCTATTCACCTCACTGACTCAGTCACTCTCCCAGGTGAGTACAGGGTAAACTAGCCTGGTAGAGAATGCACTGAGCCATGCAGTACCACAACATAGGGAATTTTAGTGTCAACCTACAGTAAAAATGATTGCACTAAATATGCTTATTTGATAGATTTAGATATATCCCATCCTTTTAAAAGTAAGGGAGTATTTATAGCATTGGATATACAATAGTATTATGGCATCAATAGGAAATGGGGGGGGGGGCATGTCGCATGTCGAATTTAAGAAATGGCCATGTCATGTCACTTAAAATGTCCATGTCCCATGACGAATTTCAGGTGACAACCCATCTTTAAGGCAAAAACTGGATAGCTCTCCCAAGTGAGAGGACAGACGTTCAGAGCGTTATCTTAATAAGACATCTTAAAGTCTTAATTCAGTGTCTTACCCTGGGGAGCTTTACATAAAAAAACGGTGTTTTTGGTCCCAACTTTTGTTGGGAACTCTGGATTCTGGGACAATCTCAAACTCGCCTTACAAAATGGGTGTTTTTTTTTGTCCTAGCGGACAGGAATTATCCTATTTTTTTTGGGATAAATCCTGAAGAAATATATCCTTACTCATTTCGAGTAAGGACATATTTCCTTACTCTCCCGCAACTATGACATCACAGGGGGGATTCCTCCCAACTTTGGGGGCATCCCCGGACATATGTCCCAACTTCAGCTTCCGGTCGACATCCCAACAGCGAGAACGCACGGAAACAAAAACTTCCCCAAAAGCAGGTAAGAGCTTAAATAGCTGAACAAAAACCTTTCCACCCGTTTATCATGTATTCCAACATCCCCCCGGTCTAACTTTTGTTACTCAAATATGGTAATTTGCACATTTACACCAAAAATACGGCGGTCCATGTGAGCGATAATGGGGGGAATACGTTCATTTCGGGCGGGAAAAAGTTGGGCATTATGTCCTATCTGTTATAGGCCGTAATACCATTGTTGTTCATCATTTATACACGATTTTCTCTCACTAATTCATCTTATTTCTTGTCCTAGACATGGCGCGTGGACATGCCAAACCAAAGAAAGATCACCCCCCGCCGCCACAACTTGTCTCTGAGAGCGATTCGTCCTCATCAAGTGAGGAGGAAGATGACAGTGATCGAGACCCATCTTTCACCAAGCCAAAGTCGGCACACAGTTCAGAATCGTCCAGCTCCTCGGATGAAGAACAGGAGATCCCCGCCAAGTACCGGTTGAAGCCGCCCTCTGCCAAAAAGGAGTGTGACAAATCTAAAGGAAAAAACTCAAAGCCCAAAACTAAAAAGACTGCCCATGTCGACCACCGCTCACCGGTGGCGAAACCTAAAAAACATAAAATTGGAACAAAAACGCCACCCCCCGAGTTGGAGGATTCCACCAATTCCGAAAATAAGAAGTCGTGGTGGACCGACCAGGAGAAAGTCGCCCTATTCACTGTGGCACACAAGCATAGGCGACTGATGGCCGAGCACACGAGCAAGAAAAATGCACCACTGAAAGAGGCGGTGAAAAACAAGATGCTTGGTAAGTTTCTAGCATGTCACAGTGATATATTCTTTCAAAGACTTAGCACCTGTACTACAATGGGTCATGGTTAGGAATTCCAGTACTCTGAGAAATATCCTGTAATTTATCCTGTAGGTGTCGCCTAATTATTATAAGGACCATCGTACCCTGACCCTGTGTTCCCCATGTAAAGTTTTTCTGTCTTGTAACACTATCTTCTTCCTCTTCAGTGGCCGTCAACGCTGTCAGCAAAACAGGCGGAAGGTCTCTCGACCAAGTGATGAAGAAGTTCAGGACTTTCCCCGGGAAGGCCGCACAGAAGAATGACGACCTCCTGAAGCACTACATCTCCAAGGGGAAGCCAGTTCCGCCTGGCATGGGCCTCGACGAGGCCGAAAAGTTGTGTCTCAAAGCTAAGCTTAATGTCGGAGAGATAGCAGGTAAGTTAACATTATATAGGCACTTCGTTCCCCACTTACTACCATCACTCACTCAGTAAATATATATATATATTTCTTAAAGGCACAATTCCCTATCCTTACAGTACCGTGAATGGCAAGATGGAATTTGGGCCATTTTCTTACTATGACTATTTGTTTTTATCTTTTTTCCTCTAGGCCTAACTCGCTCACACAAGCATACCGGTAGCAAGAACAGTGCCTTGGTTGCGGAGCAACCTATACCCTCCACCAGCAGCGACGTCCGGTCCACCAAAGAACACAAGACAGGCAAGGCACGGAAGGAACAGAAGGAGGAGGTCGAACTCAGTGATCCAGATGACCACGACGATGACGACGACGACGATGAGCCCCCCTGTAAGCGCTCAAAAAGCGACGCGCCCGTAGAGGAGACCTCCGGGGTATGGGACACCACCAACGACCAGAGCAACGCGGCTGAGCAGGATGACGAGACGGCTGTGGATCTAAGCAACGTCAGTGAAGGGGACACCCTTCTCTGCCAGGAACAGGAGGAGGACCTCGACGACGACCACATGTCCTCGACCCCCATAGAGAAGTCTCGCCAACTGACGAGGCAACAGGCTTTCACCCGGGTGCTACACCTGGTCCAGTCTGCCCCTCTGCCCACCCGGCCGGATGAAGGTCGACCAGCACGGCCCCAGGACCCAGAGAGTAACCTCGCCGACGCCCTGCGGATCGCCATCGGCCAGACAGCGAATACACAAGCATTGATAGCAACCGGTTAGTACCTATACCTACCATTATTTACACATTAAAATCAATGAGTAGAAGCTGGCTATAGGCCCATTACTTGGAGACGTATATCCCAAATTATTGAATGTTATGACTCTGCACGGCGCATAGTGCTCATTGTTTACTTTTTGGGAATTTAGTCTTGTGCAAGAAAAAAACAATTGTCCTAAACCCTCTACTCGAATAAAATATATGTTGATCACACAAACGGTTCTTATATTTTTCAGAGCTTCAGACTGTGCGTCAAATTCTGGATGTTGTGGCCAGGGGGACGTGCCGCGACCCGGTGCATCAGTCCTCGCAGACGGAGCCGGTAGCAACCGACAGTAGGGCTGACCAAACAGACCGGATTGTCACAGAGAGCAGGGCGGAACAGACAGAGAACATAATGACAGACAGCAGGGCAGATCAAACTGAGCCAATTCCCACGAACAGCAGAGCGGATCAGACCGAATGCATCAATCTCTCGGCCTCAAGTAGTCAAACCAACCCTCCCGCCAACACCCGCCAATCGGATACCCAAACAGACGCCCTGGAAACGCTGGACAATGGGCCTGCGGGAGTTCTCGCTGCCTCGCGGGTGCTCGTCGAAATGCAGAACAGTGGGGAGACTGCAAATGGACCAGCTGTTCAGGATGAGAACTCTTTGGAATCGGTCCCCCCGACAAACGACACATCCCCTAAAGCCAAATATAAACGCCCCAAGAGGGCACACAAGCGGTAATATGTCACACTGTGACAAAGACAATTTGCGTTTTTCTGAGAATTTCAATCCATCTTAGTATTAGGACCGATGTCTCGAGCCGGGAATTTTATTTTCTGTTATAA
Source organism: Harmothoe impar (assembly GCA_947462335.1). Taxonomy (NCBI): domain Eukaryota; kingdom Metazoa; phylum Annelida; class Polychaeta; order Phyllodocida; family Polynoidae; genus Harmothoe; species Harmothoe impar. The sequence goes on along the minus strand of OX381705.1, from coordinate 12,106,954 downwards.
AACCATGTTTTTGTCCAGTCCCTAAAGAGCAGGAAACATGTAACTCGCATCACCAGTAAACCTTCTTCAGGTTCTTGTATAGTTGTATTGGAAGGTTTGTGTAATTTGTTGGTTTGAAAACGCCCAAAGAGGACACGCCAACAAGAATTTATATCTATCACTAGTCATGCAGGTTTTGTCTTGTTTTAATTCTTAAAACCAATCGCTAAAACGAATATAAACGCCCAAAGAGGACACGCAAACAAGAATTTATATCTATCACTAGTCATGCAGGTTTTGTCTTGTTTTAATTCTTAAAACCAGGTAGTGTGTAAGTGTTTAGTGAAACATTGGTGCTACTGACCACGCAAAATAAAGGGAGCAGGCAACATGTAACCCGCATCACCAAGTTAAAGTCCGTCTGTATAATTTTATTGAAGGGTTGTGTATTAGTTTGGTTTGTAAACCAATACCTAAAACGAATATATACCATTATCACGTGTGAAAGTTATTCAGGATTTTGGAGAATGAATGTAGAGAATGGACACGCAAACAAGAATTTATATCTATCACTAGTCATACAGGTTTTGTCGCCTTGTAATTCCTAAAGCTATAGTTATAGCTAAAGTTAGTGTATAAGTGTTTAGTGAAACATGGGTGCTACTGACCACGCAAAATAAAGAAATAAATCACAATCATTGGCCTAACTTGTTGTTCTATCGTGTAGTAATGGAGGCAGAAGGAGGGGGGGCATTTCTGATGATATCTGAAGCAAAACGCTATTCCAAACCATGCTGAAAAAATTCATATAGTTGGGAAATATCTCCTAAAAATTACGTTTTACACGCCACCTAGTGGGAATCCCTAGCGAAATGACGTCATAGTCGGTCTTCCCCACGGCGGCAAAACGTGACAAGGAAACGTGGAAATGGCTTCAAACTACGATCTGGTAAGGCGGCTCCTCTCTATACATGGTCAATTATGTACCTGGTGGTCTCTAGCATCTGGAGGAAGTCTAAACTACACCGTTTTTCGCTGAATTATGTTCTTTTTGGACTTTTTAAAAATGTTTGCCTTTTGGGACATTTGTCCTAACATTTGTCCCAAATTCTCACCTTTTGTCCTCTTGTACAACAGGCAAGTGAGAGTGACGATTCTTGGGAGGCGGAGCCTGCGCAGGACGTAGAACCGCCACCAAAGAAGAAGAGGGGGAAGAAGGCTGTTGTCGATGTCTCTGTGGAGGATGCCGACCCCGGGTTTGACCCTACAGCCCACACCCTACCCCGCGAGTTAACGGAGGCCGACATTGAGCGGCCTTTCGATCCGGAAGACCTAGGGGACCTTGGCAATCATGTCAATTACTGGAGGGAGCAGGACACAACGGCCCTGGTTAAATGCCTGAACCACCACCGTAAGCTGCTGAAGGGGAACTTCGAGGGGAGCGGTGGCGGGAAGGAACGGCGTGATGCAGCCTGGGTAGAGGTAGCCGGTGCGTATGATTTTAAATAGCTTTTAATAAATAGTAAGTTCCCTCACATGAAAGGCCACTTATGCATATCTCTCTTTGCTACTGTTATTAGCATCATGAGCTACTTTTATTAACTCATTCTCGGTTATGACAGACTACATCAACAAACGCTGTGGCACTCGATGGAATGTCGAGCAGTGTAAGGGGAAGACGACGCGGTACGCCAAAGAGGTAAAGGACAATGTGTGTATAACGGCACTAACTTTTTATTTCAACAACAAAATATCTCTAGGATAAATACATACTTCGGTTAACTCCAACCTGGAATGGTTTAATACATGGCGTACAATACTTTAACAATTGTCACATCCTATTTACCGACCAAGTGGTAAAAAAATTATGTGAGTAATAAAATGAAACATATGTCTCCTTCTGCGTTTGCAGTTCAACAAGCTGCGTCGAGCCATTTTGAAAACCGGTGGCGGCCGCATACGGGACGAGGAATACCTCACTGCGCAAGAGCAATCAATGCTCGACTATGTTGGCGTGGAGGGCGTCGTCGGTATGTATTATACTACTTCTTCCACGAGCTCTTAATTTAATAAATATCTGATCAGCAGTTGCGTTGAGGCGTGGCTAAAGAAAAGGTCAAAGATCTCAATCTAACTAAGTACCTACTATGAGAGAACCAGCTCAATAGCATACATCCTTCTTGACCTGAAATATCTTGGTGTAACTCTGTACCTACTATGAGACTAACATACATCCATCTTTATATGTCACAGGAATACCCGGCTGCAGCGGAGTACCGCTCAAACCTCACAAACGGATGACGAGCATGAAGAAGTTTGAGGAGAGCGCTAGAAAGGCTTGGGACTACAAACGGGAAACGATGCCCGACTACTCGCTCGACCTTCCACAGGGCAAGGAATTGTGCACGGGGGGCCGAAAAAAAAAGACCAAGAAGGCAGACAAATGACTTTTCAAGAAAAAACTAAGGAAATTAAACCAATGATTAATTTTTACCTGTTATATACTCGTATGACTATTCATGGAAAAGCGATGGAAATTAAACGAATGATATATTGTTACCTATAATATACTGCTAGGGAAAATGCCAAAAGTTAAGTTAATTTCTGAATAAATTAAGACACCAAACACAATCCATGGCTGTTATGTTTTTCACTGCTGTCGGGGTGCCCGGCGGTTGAAGTTGGCCGCTACATACTCGTCCCGGTGATCGACAGCCTCAGGGTCAATGTCTCCTTGGTTGTGATCAACGGGGCCAAGTGGGGCAACGCGTACGGGCCGAAACCTGTCGTGGCCGTCATCTTCAGCGTCACGATGGGGGGTCCTGTCCAGGACAGCAAGGTTGTGAAGGCAGGCACACGTAGTTATGATGCGACACGCCTTCTCCGGGGTATGGTGCAGGTAACCCCCGCTTGCGTCGATCACCCTAAAAAAAAAGAGGACAAATATTATAAAATGCATCCCAGTCATGCATTTTCCCTAACCTGAAACCTTTCCGGTTGTCCCCATAGTAAAGGCGAGTAAAATAAACTATGAACTTACCTCCATCTCTGCTTCATGACCCCTATCGTCCTCTCAATGATGCACCGTGTCGACCGGTGCCATCGGTTGAAGGCCCTTTGTCTCGGTCCACGCGGGTTGTCATAGGGCGTCATCATATACTCCTTTAGGGTGTAGCTAAAAATATTAAAGGAATTCATAAAATAAAGTCCCAAACTATTAGGGGAAAGAAATCCTGAAAATTATATAGCACCTACATATGCAGTCACTTGAAATATTACCAAATAACGTCACTCACCCGGAATCACCTAACAGGAAGAACGTCCCCCAGTCACCACTCTCTGCCTCCTCGTACAGGGGGCTGCTAGCAAAGGAATACTGGTCGTTGGCTGACCCCGCAAACGACGCATCGATGTGTGTGATGTATTGGTCAGCGTCACACACAATCTGCAAAACAACCAATGAAAAAAATTGTGAAAACAATAAGAATTATGTCTTTTCCTAAAGATTTTTTTGTCACACTTGATATAAAATATGAGATGGGGATGATTACAAGACTTGGTCCTATGTAGAAGATAAAGAGAAATGTGTCTCTTTAGTAGATTGACTTACCATGGCATTTATAGAGTGAAAACCTTTACGGTTGACGAATACACCCTCCGGAGGGTGAGCCCCCTCGTACCCGTTCTTCTTGGGTGCGATGATCTGTATGTGGGTGCCATCTATACACCCAAACACAAACGGATGTTGCTTGTGCTTCTGGTAGAAATTAGCTGCCTTTCCCACCTTGTCTCTCTGTCTGTGTGGCCAGTGGATATAGCTGTAAAAGTAATATTCGCATAAGATTCAGCCGCTGTCATAGTTAAGCAAAATAAGACAAATAAAGACGACACAAAAGTATGTGAAATATGGTGGGAAGGGTATGCTCATTTCGCCCAAGGAATTAGGCAAATTAAAATTTAAGGGCAAAACTTACTCGGCAGCATGTAGGTAGAAGAACCACGAAACGTCGTTCACCACCCTGCTGACTGTCGCCTCTGAGACCTGCTGGGTCTCCGCGATGACGCTGAAGGCAGCGCCGGTTGCAAAATACCGCAGGGCCAGACATACCTGTGGAGAAGAAAAGTAGCAATTATATATGGGCAGTAGAATATATCCTATTTTCAACCATATAGTGCACTATTCCAAAAAACATAGAAAAAGTTTTAAAAAAGTCAGCAATTAGAACTGACGTGAACAAAATGTATTGGCATGCACTACCCTATGTACAAATAGCATGATATTAGCCCATTGCATATCAACCTTACATGAGGTAAAAGCACCAAATCATTTGGCTCACCTGCTCAATGTAGGAGAGGCCTCCCCCTACCCTGCTGCCTTTCGTCCTATCCGTCCACTCTCCAAAGCGTTTGGCTACCCTCTTCACTCTTTTCTTCGACAGACGGTACTTACGAACGAAGCGGCCCTCCGACCACTTCCTATAGGGGTTGTGGCGGGCCAAATATACCTTTCTTTTGCGACCGTTCCGGTCGAGATCCGCCATTTTCGCGCGTTTTGCTCGGAGCAGATCGCTGGTTCTTTTAATTGCCCCCCGCCAATTACCAGCGAGGGGCAAAATAAATATGTCCCAACTTTTGTCCCCACCCCCCCAAACCCCCTTTTTTGACATGGTCTCAATCAACCCAAGAAAAAGTATACAAAAAATGCATCAAATATTCCACAATCAAAGGAAGGTGGAAAGAAATGATTAACCCCCAACATATCTGTTACATGCAATTGAGAATGCATCCGAAGTTAGTGGAAAAGGTATTTATCCCAAATTTAAAAGTTGCGAGAACCGATGGTTTGGTCGGTTCTCGCAAATGGCTGTTTGGGACAAAAAAAGGGGACAAAACCGAATTTGAGACATAATTTTGTTCCTGTTTTTGTAAATTGAAAGGGAAAAAGATGAGACCTTTGTCTCAAAGTTGGGAATATTCCCAAAATTCTTAGATATCCCAAAATTTGAGGACAAAGGACAAATAATTTTGTTATGAAACCTATTTTGTCCCAAATCGCCTAAAGAAATAAATCCTTTCCTTTATGTAAAGGGCCCCAGGGCCGCTCTTATCATTAAAAATAAATCATTTCAAGCCAGCAACCAGCTCAGAGGACCTCAGGATGTCTCTAATAGAAGAAAAAGAAGAAAAAGAAGAAAAAGAAACGGGGGTTGGGGGGCAGAGCCCCCCATTACATACTAGTCGTAATAGTAATACTTTCAAAATATTATTTATTTTTAATGACATGAGCGGCCTCTACTAAAGTTAAGACTATTCAGACTGTCTTAAAAGTCTTATTAAGATAACGCTCTGAACGTCTGTCCTCTCACTTGGGAGAGCTAACCCGTGCGTGCATCTTTAAGGCAACATGAACCCCACCCAGCAAAAGGGTCACTGCAGTTTACGTCAAGAAAAGCGTAATAAGCGCACACCCCCTTATAAGCACCCCCCCCCCGTTTTTGGCCGATTTTTATACTACAAATAACCAAAAATATCTAAATTTTTTGACCCCAATTAAACTCTTAACTACTAAAAGGTGTCCATAATCATTTCTTAAGCGCACTGCGCGCTTATTACGTCGAATACGGTAACTCACCAGTGCAGCATGTCAATCTTATGGGGTCAATACACTCCCGAAGGGTGGGCAAAAATGTCGACTCCCTAGGGTCAAATCATTTTTTGTTCTTCTAGGGGGTACCAAAGAAATATTTTACCTTTTTTTGTCAAAAATGCCAGAGTGCTGCTATCGAAGAGGGGGGGTGGGAGGTCCAAAAGAATTGAGGGGCACGCTTGTGTGAAAATACCCCACCCCCAGTTGTTAAACAAACTCCCATACCCAGATGTATATATATCCCTAGCTATATAGAAAGATGCCTATGCCCATTGATATTTCACAAGTGGGGGCTGGGGCTATATCCCATGGAGCCATGGGCTTTTCTGCTGAAAACAGGTGGATTTTTTACCCCCGCTGTTAAAAACTTGATCACTCCCCAACAAGTGTCGACAAGTGGTCAATATTGTGCTAAATAGTACCAATCAGGCTGATGCAGCAGCAAGCAAGGCTTGTTGAATAAACCCAAAAAGTAGAGCAAAAAATCTTTTAAAATGACATGTTGAATTTAGAGATAGGAACATGTATGGACTAAAATGTAAATGTAAAGGTTGCTGAATCCAATATTAGCCTTTAAATATGCTTAGATTCAACCCGTCTTTTGTTAAAGCCATACAATTTAAATACCTTTTTTTTGTAAAATGCTGATTTAGTAAATAAAGGCAAACTCAAACTCATGCATGACAGGTTAAATGCTGTTCGCCACCTCTCACATGGCGTATATCATTTTACATTTTGATAAGAAAGATTGATGGTACAGTACAACTCCCAGTCAACTCCCTCTAATGTGGCCACCCTTGGGATTATGAAAAAGTGGCCGCATTGGTGGGGTGGCCGCATTAGGGGGAGTCAATTTCTATACATTGTTGTATGTTTCGGACTATTAAAAGTGTCTGCAGTAGAGGGATTGGTTGCACTGGAGGGGTGGCCGTTAAGAGGGATCCGAGTTGACCGTATTGTTTTTAAACTGAGGAATCCTTAACTAAAGTGGTATATCTAACTAATAAAGAGTCCGTTGTTTGGATTGTCATAACTACATTATAATACACATGTAGGATATATATTCTACTCTGGTCAGGTCCCTGTAAACACACTACGTAATTCCAACGTTACTCAGAGGTTTGTGTAGGTTTGCTTTCAACCAAAGGTTTGAATTACGAATTTTGGCAAGGTTTGTGGACGTCAAAACGTGAAGGTTTACTTAAGTTCAATGAACGTTTCTGTTTGAATTACATTTTTCTATGCCATTAAGATGTAAATTAACATAGTGAATTTACATTAATTTACGTCTAAATGAGGTAAAGTTCTTGCTATACTTTTGATGTAATTCACGGGTCACACACTAGGTGCCAGCACTATCAAGTTAGGAGAGAATCTAACAGCACCTCGGCAAATCTATCACATTCTAGCAAAATCTCTTAATGATGGTGAATTTAACATTACAGAAATAATTCAAACATTGTTGAACATTCATATTATAGGATAGTAGCTAACAAATACTGCATGTAATATAAATATAAGGGTACTTTACTATTTGAACACCACATTTGTGAGAATAAAAGAAATACAAATGCAGCCAAAACCTAGCATGCATACCTAATGCAGTGAACACTGTGCCCATCAATCTATTCAAAGGTGACAAAGACCAGGTAGCATAAACCTAGCCTCATATAAAAAGAAAGGGTGTTTTCAATTACAGTAATTATCTATATGAATCACGTTTGTGAATGAGGATATACATCAATGACATAGATATATGGCTATATATAACTATTGCACAAAAAATGTAGCTATATTTTACTTCAATTTATGTTCTATTCAAACATACATTTACGTCTGAATGACGTAGAACAACGTAATTCTGACATAAAAGTCCATTGAAGGTAAGTAAACCTTCACGTATTGACGTTTATAAACCTTGTAAAATTACGTAGTTTACACCCCAAATCGACATAGATCTACGTCTGAGCTACGTATCTGTGTTTACAGGGGTACACACAGCGTGTGGTACACAAGTACCTACGCTGAAAATCCATAGGTCTAAACGGTTAGTCAGTATTGACTATCCTAGGTTGGTCATATGTGTGTTATTCACAATGGCAAAGTTATGTTCAAAAATGACTGAGGGGTCAGTCAGCAGTGGCTAATCTAGGTTCATCATTGGTGTGTTGTATTTGTATACCACTAGTTGGTGCCACTTGTGATGACCACTCAGTGGCTCCCCCTGGAAATTAAAGGCTAAGGTGGGTTGGTCAGTACTGACCATCCTGACAATAAAGATTGAACGTGTGATTAACATCACAGATGACTCAGGGTCAGGATGATAAAGTGATTGAAATGATGGACTAAACAACTGAATCTGTAAATATTATTTCAGTAACAATGAATTATTTGTCAATTCTGAGAGCAGGAATGTATTCCTGGGTCAAAACTACCCTCAAATCATGTGTCACACTAGTATGTGATCATATTTCAGCTGAGCAGGTGTGTGTGGGCGAGCTGGTGGGTGTGGGTGAGACGGTGGGTGTGGGCGAGCCGGTGTGTGTGGGCGAGCAAGTGCGTCTGGGCAAGCAGGTGGCTGTCGGTATCAGCGCCTGGTGGCGTGTAACCGCCGTTTTACGTCTCGGCCGAAAAGCGAGTCGATCGGAGCGTCAGCAGCGACACCATCTTCGGTTCTGTTTCGCCGTGTCGGCCGGCCGCGGGGCGGCGTGTGTAACAGATGATTAACTCCCCCCAGTCAATTACCACTGCCGACATATCTAGCAGAGGGGGGTGGGGTACTCACATTTCCATGTAGTCTTTGTAATGATACGTGCATTGTCAGTGCAAAGTGAATCAGGGTTATCACAACACTGATCTGTTACACAAATAATATCAAGTAACCTCCCCTGTAAATTACCTCTAGTACTTAAGTGTTTGATAGATGTCTGAAAAAAAGCGTCTCACCTACCCCTCCCATAGAGATAGCATTGGTTGTCACGAACTATCCAAATTTGGGGTTATCGGTTATCTACACGCTCCCATAGAGCTCTATGCTGAAGCAAATTACCAGCAATTACTGCCTAATATTATTTTTCGTTTTTTAGGGGGTTACAGTTGGAATTTGTAAAAAACAAATACACCATTAGATAGATATTGTGGAAAGTGATCTAATGACACCATGCAAGATGCAAAGAGTGAAATATTGACCAAATGGGAGCAATTTCATTTTTTCAAGGAAAAGAGGTGTCCAGAATCGTCTCACTAGACTCAGGGCAGACCCTGAGTCAATAACTTAACTAGGTTGGTCGTATAGGGAGCCAAAAAATGACTAGCTAGGTTAGGCACTAGTGACTGGGAGAATGGTTGTATAGGCAGCCTAGGAATATCAGTGTACTCCCACAATGATATCATCAGTGATACAGTAACAGGAATTGACCTTTTACATACCGGTCTACTTTCTCTACGTCTAACTCAGATAATAAATCCATCCCAACTCTTTCATTATCTTATTTCCTATATTCTCGGCTCAATTCTAGTTGAAAACAAAGTTACATGTTCAACTTGTGGAAAATAAATCAGACTGAGCTATCTATTTACTACCTATTATCAGATTTAGATGCCACAATACTTGTATCCAGGGTAGACAGCTAATGGTCAAGGCAGCTACTGCTTGACCCCCCCCCCAACACCCACACATCCACTTTAAAATTAGTACTGTAATTCCTCAATAGAGGATAGGCTAGTCGACTAGTATGTTATGAGGGGCTCTGCCACCAACACCCGTTTTTTTCAGTTTTTTTTCTTTTCTTTTACAAAACAGGACTGCCTTAGATTAAGACACTAAGATGTAAAATTAAGATTGGGCTGTTAACGTTTGTCCGCGCATATGGGAGAGCTATCCCATATATGCCTAATTAATAAGAAGATAATGAATTCTCTTCCGTTAATATGTATATATATATATATATATATATATATATATATATATATATATATATATATATATATATATATATATATATATATGGTAAAAAAACAAAAGAAGGGGAAAGATATACAGAGCTATTGGTTTATGAACTAAGGGTCTTGGCAATGGGAGGGATAAAATGGTGAATACATATTTCTGTATGTAAAACTCCAACATGGTCAGGGCTATATATGACAAAAGAAAACACAGAATATTCTTGAAATTTAACATTACTTATTCCAAGAAATGAATTGATTTGAAAGCACAGAGAGAAGAAACAGAGTCAAAAGGTAGTCCAGGCTTGCTTCCAGAATGACTCCCTTTTCTGGCTCCCCTTTTGACTCTCTTGATGAAGGGAGTTGGTACCAAACTCCCTTAAAAGGGAGTGATGTGACTCCCCTAAGAGAGCCCAGGTTTTGCCTTCAAAATGATTCCCTTTTATGACTCCCCGACACAAACAGAGTCCAGGTCCATGCAAGACTCCCTTCAGAAAGGGAGTCTAGTATTCTAACATTAGCAGGACTCTATAATAACTCTATAATGTTTATATAATAAATGCTTAGCAAAGCATACTTTCCCTGATGCTTGGAAACTAGCAACCATTGTACCTATACATAAGAAAGCCAACTCTATGGATGTCAATGACTTAAGGCCTATTAGCCTATTGCCCTATTAGAAAAAATAGTGTGTGTTAGATTACAGAAGTATATGAAAAATAGTGACCTTTTGTCTCCGAGACAGCATGGATACAGAGCAAACCACTCCTCCCAGACGGCTATTAGGGAACACCTCCAACTTATAATTGAAAATATAATTAATAACAAGCCTACTTTCTCTTTATATCTCGATTATAAAAAGGCTTTTGACACGGTCTCACACTCAAAATTACTTAGGAAATCATCACTTTTTGGACTTAGCAAAAATAGCATAAAGTGGTTTAAAAGTTACTTAACGCATAGAAAACAAAAAACAATAGCTAATGATACCCTATCTACCTCCAATACGATAACATATGGTGTTCCACAAGGTTCCATAATGGGTCCTGTCCTTTTCTCAATTTCTATAAATCTTTGCCAAAAATATATGATTTTAATATTACACTGTATGCGGATGATGCTGTGTATCTGTTTGCAGTCCAATGAAAATGCAAGAGACATTAACATGTATTTCAGAATGGTGCTCACATAACCACTTAACAGGAAATGAAAAAAAGATAAAATGGATGCTTTTTAGTAATGTTTATAATGTAGACCCTGTTTTTAGCCTCAATAATGTTATATTGGAGAGGGTTTACAACTTCCCTTATCTAGGCATTACCCTTGATCCTGAATTAAAATTTGTACAGCATAGGCTTAACACTGTTAGACGCATAAGAACTAAGGTGATTCAAGCAGCACGCACGGAAATATTTATAGATGAGGACACAGCCCTAACAATGTATAAGAGCATGATACTGTCATCTTTTGACTACGTGGATTATATTTGGGATCGTAATGATATTGGAGAAAGCTTACAAAACAAAGCCCTACGTATGGTCTATGGTGTTAAATTAGAGGCTAACCCTAAGTACAACACTGATGAGCTACATGAGATAAGCGGCTGTAGATATCTCAAGGAACATAGAGATAATGATTTATTATTTTATGCTTTTACTTTAAAACAGCAAGACAAGCTGCTTGACAAAAGAAATCTGCCCACAAGGGGTAACCAAGGGTGTAGGCTTATTCTGCCTAGATCTCAAAAACCGATTGTGCTTAGGAGTGCTTTCTATAGGGCAATTGCTCGATGGAACATGCTCAAGACACCTTGTACAGAAATAGAGGATTTAAAGTCTTTTAAAATCGCCATAAGGAAAGACTATGACACTTGTTTTATCTGAACTGGACATTGTCTACTACTAAGCTTGTATAACCCCCAAATTTGACATATACAATGCTCCTTCATCCCATCTCATCTCATCTCATTATTACGAATGTCATAAACAATTGTGTGTAATTTATGTATTTTAAGTCTGTATATATTTGATATGTATAAACAAAATGTGTACGTCATAACTAAATCAGAGAAATTAATGTTAATTATGGCATGAAAGGGGCCCTAGCGGAGGTAATGCAAAGCGCACATGCTAGGTTGATACAATTACTTTTGTAACTGTTATCTTTTACCCGAATAAAACACTTTAAAAAAAAAAGACTCCTATTCTAAGACTCCCTAATGATTGGGAGTCACTTTAGAGTCGTGGGGAGAGTTACCTCAGTGATCGAGTCCAGACTCCCATTTGGGAGTCACAGCGATTCTACTTCTTTTCTCTGTGTATCATTATTACTTGGGGGCATACTACAATTAGCATTAGCATTAGTGTAACATTTTGTGGACTATCAGGCCACACCATTTTCCCAAACCTTTTAGTTCACCATACACATTGCTAATTCATCATGCCAACCTTCCAGGTTCGATTCGCTTCCACAGGGTTGGTATGATGCAATACCAGCAAGTTAATTACCACAGCTGCATTGCTGCTAAATAAGCATGAAGCCTGTCGTTAAAGAGTTGAGGACGTCCCATGCTGCCCAACATGAAACCAGGCTATGTTTGACGGGGATTATTTACAGAGGATTTCACAAGGTGAGACATCTGAGGGTGAGGTTCCTTATAAGGGTGCAGCAGGACGCCATGGTGGCAGTAGCAGTGGTAGTCAGGGGAACTAACATGTAGACTGCAGCGCCATGCTGGCAGTAGCAGTGGCAGACAGGGGAACTAATGTGTAGACTGCAGCACCATGGTGGCAGTAGCAGTGGCAGACAAGGGAACTAACATGTAGACTGCAGCGCCATGCTGGCAGTAGTAGTGGCAGACAGGGGAACTAACGTCTAGACCTTGGTGGCAGTAGTAGTGGTAGATTGGGGGCCCTTGATGGGGGTTCCCATGTCGCATGTTGATTTTAAGAAATAGCGATGTTTCATGTTTATGTTGCTTAATTACGCTAATGTCCCATGTCGATTTTAAGAACTGTCCATGTCCCCTGTCACTATCTTTTTAAGCCTCATGTCGCATGTTACTAGGCCTCATGTCACATGTCGATTTTAAGAAATGCCCATGTCGCCATATCGAATTTAGGGGTCTAGAGCCATAGATTGAGGAACTATTGTAAAGAGAAAGAAAACGTACATACTGGTCCTGATGTTCTGACAGTCAATATGGCCACATGCTTGGTGGAGTGAGAGGAGAATCTGTGGGTACCAACTGGGGGACAAGATGGCGGCCTACAGTGCAGCAACTGTTATATCCCTATATATATAGAGGGGGGTGTACAAATATTAACAGGGTGTATGTGGGTTAGATTAACAGGTGGGGGAGAAGGCGCCCATACAGGGTACAGGGTTGTACATGGGGGTGGGGTCTTATATTTTTTTACTCTTAAGCAGGGTTCCCACAACAATTTCTGATCAAAATTCCATGACATTTTCAGGACATTCCATGACAAAAATCTCTTCCGTGACATTTATATAATTATTGTGTGGGGTCATGGGGCTTGGCCCTGAGAATATTTCTAAAATCTAGAAAGCATACACAGCCAAAAATAATTTTCTTACCCCAAGAAAATACTAGAATCAAGATTAAATTTTCTCGATTCAAGAAATAAACTCATTCTGAGTTTTTATGTTTATCTTGTTTTCAGAAAGGGGAAGCTAAAAAAAAATCTTATATTTTTCTAGTATTCTTCTAGAAACAAGTATTCAAGATTATTTTTCTTTAGGAATGTTCTTAAAACTGGTCATTTTGTGCACCCAACAAGATTATATATTATATGCCTGATATAAGAAAGTAATATTTCTAGATTTAAGATTGCTATGTCTTGAAAATCTGTTCAGTTAAGAATTAACCTGACACCATGTGTCCAAAGTGTCTATTAGGGCAAAAACAAATGCAAGTATACTTTATCATGTAATGGTTATGACCATGCTTAATGCCTTCACCAAATTCCTTCCATTATTTGAGAATTTTATAGGTGTAGAATGTGAGTTCAGTCAGGTTCCGTAGGGATCAAGTATACAGACTACTAAATAAGAATTATTTTCTTAAAATAAGAAAATTAGTTACATGTTGTGCCACGAGAGGCCACCACTATGCAACACAGCAACTTTCTTATCAAACAGGGTATACATTTCTGCCTCAAATTAAGTCCCAAAGAAACAAATGAGGGTAAAAATATGTGGGAAAAGGGGAAATTTGTTAGGGATTAATTTGATGTAAGAACCCTTGTTCCAGTGAATGAATTATAATGACTATAGGGAGAAATTATAAGAGACACCATTTGCTTGATAATATCATTGAAATAAAGGGAAGAATTACATTTTCCATTACATGAAGTGAAATGACTTTGAATAAAGGTCTGTTTGCTTAAACGTCTATTGTAGCTACAAAAAGCTGCATTTAATCTGATGAACCTTTTTTCTGATGCTCTGGCATCAATCCTTTCTCTCTAAGACTAAAATTAAATATAATCAGACCCTTTCCCAGGCAAGAACATCAATCTTGTTTATTTACTCGAATAAGAGATTAAAACTTACCTAAGAAAAAGGTTTTCTAGAAAAAAGGTCCATTTCTTAAGAAAGATTTTCTTATTTTGAGAAATATGTTAGGAAATATCATCTTGATTCCAGTATAAAATACTTGATTCAAGAATTTCTTTCTGGTTTGTTTTTCTTGTTTGTTTTTCTTACTCTAAGTATATTAAACTCAACCATGCTTTCAAGTAAAATTTTGTTATCCTGCGGACAAACTTGTTTTAAGTTTATTTTACTTAAAACAAGAAATATTTTCTGAAAATGAGAAAATTATTTTTGGCTGTGTATGGTACTGTCTCATAGATCTTGTAATACTAATTCTATCATTTTCAAATTCCATGACATTCCATGACTTTCCACGACACGTGGGAACCCTGTTTAGGCCACTTAAAAAAAAAGTTTCTCATCACCCGGCAGTGATAAATATGACGATTTTTTTTTAATTTAAAATTTTTTTTTACTGGGGGCTAAAATATAGATATTAAGACTTTTTGTGCGTGATTTTCACATTTTAGTAGTTAAGAGTTTATTGATCCATGAAAGTAGTTATAATGCTAGTTATTCCTCCCAGTAAACAAAAAACGTTATACAACATTTTATAACGTTATATAACGTTGTATAACGTTTCTCTAAGGCTCCTTACTATGGCATAACGTTATATAAAGTTTTAAAACGTTATTTTGACGTGAAATAACGTTTTCTTGTTAGCTGGGCTAGCTCTCTGCATTACTGACGGTATAAGCTTTAATTTGATACCAAATATGCCAATATCTGTCCACTTTTTGACAGATTTTTTATTCAAAATCTAAAAAAAAGCAATTCAATTAACTATTAAACCACCCCTGGCTGGTAACTCGCTAGGGCTGCATTCATGCATCAAGACAACCTTTAATTTGGGGTTGGATTCAGCTCTGGTAATCAACTCACTGGTGCCGCCGCCACGCCCTGGGAAAACCATGATATACAAAACTGGGGGGTCGCCATGATGCATGAATGCAGCATGTGTGAGTTATTCGCCGTGTTCTGCATTCATACATCATCTTTCAGAGCCCCGGTCCTCCTCCACCTTTACCCAATACCTTTATAATATTGACATTTCCCCACGACCTACATGGAGGTGTATACTCCACCCTACCCCATGCATTCTCACAAATGGCGTCCCATGTCAAAGCATTCGGGAGTACCCAACATTTCTAATGCCAAATCCTATTTCTCATAGTCTCTTCCCAAATATAAAATACTCTCAAGTGGATTCCTACAAAAGGTTTTTGCTAACCACCATGACTTTTGTCAATCACACCACTATAGATTCTCACCCAGGTGGCTGAATGACTTTGTGTGCAGGTTTTGGTAGAATGGTTTATTTGCATATATCTCCCGTGTTGGCTGACGTTACCTGGTGGGATGCGTGACACCCAGAGGTCTCACGACGCTAGCTGCATGAACAACAGAGTAACCTGCATCTTTACCCACCTTCTCTCTGTAACACCCGGCAGAGTCTGACACCCTCCTCACTGTGAGTCTCAGTATTTCTACAAACACCTTCAATATGCGAGGATTATTGGTGACCGTTCTGCTGATGAGTACAGTGTTCGCTGGTGAGTAATTTTACTGTCTTATTTCTTTGTAAAAGAAGATGCTTTTCCATTTTTTAAATCTTTTTCTATTGAGATGCCTCATCTATGTATATCTTGACTGTAGCAGAATTTGATTAACAATGGCCATGGACACAGACACAGACACGGTCATAGGAATTTGGGGAGCAGTCCCTTAGCAAATAACCCGCCAAAGGGTGGGGCACTACACTGGCCCAGAAGGGCCAAAGGGAGAGAAAATCAAAACATTTAAAGTGGAAATCGAACATGAAAATATGTAAAATATGCCAATCCATTTTTCTTTTATGTAGAATTCGCGCACATCATAGAAATAAGCTTTTAAGGAAAACTTGAAAAGAAAAATTGTTAATTTAAAAAAAATTGAAAAACCATGATAAAAATGGACAAATATAGGCATATTTGGTATCAAATTAAAGTGTATACTGGAAGTAATGCTAAACAAAACATAACTAGGGACGAACGCAAGGCACTGAGAACCTTGGTCCGTAACAAAGACCTCATTTTCAAACCAGCGGATAAAGGGGGAGCTTTAGTCATACAAAATATTGCAGACTATGCCAAAGAGGCCTATAGACAACTCTATGATCCCAACACGTACCTCAAACTCGCAAAAGACCCGAGTGAGGAGTACATGCTGATGGTTAATGAGTATGTGACATCCATGGTAACACGTGGAGAAATCACAAACTCAGTAGCCGGGATGCTCACCAACACAAAGGTGAAAACCCCACAGATCTACTTTCTCCCCAAAATACATAAGGGAGTGACCCCACCACCAGGCAGACCTATCGTCAGTGCCAACGGGTGCGCCACAGAACGCATATCTGCTTTTGTAGACATCTTTCTGAAACCCCTGGCCCGACAGATTGAATCATATGTCAAAGACACAACAAACTTCATAAATCAAATTGAAGCTTTAGAAAGTGTCACAGAGGGTACCATTATTGGGACCCTCGATGTCAGCTCTCTCTATACCAACATACCTAATGATGAAGGTATAGATGCCATCTCCCGGGTTCTTGCAAAAAACAGACCGAGCTGGACCAATCCAAGAAATGAATCCATCTTGGACCTTTTGAAAATTGTTTTGGAAAAAAACAATTTTCAATTCAATGGTACCAACTTCCTACAAATAGGGGGTACTGCGATGGGGACTAGACTAGCCCCCTCATATGCTTGTATTTTCATGTCGGTCTTAGAAACAGAACTCTTGGACCTACATGAGTACAAACCCAAAGTTTGGCTCAGGTATATAGATGATATTTTTTTCATCTGGGAGCACGGTGAAGAGAAACTCTCGCTCTGGCTACAACATCTGAACAATGCACACCCAACCATCAAGTTCACTGCTGAACACTCACTGACAGAGATCAATTTTCTAGATACATCAGTCATAATTGACTCTGACAGGAAACTGTACACAGATCTGTACTGCAAACCTACAGACTCATACAGTTACCTCAGATTTGACTCTGCACATCCACCAAATTGCAAAAAGAGTCTTCCATACAGTCAATTCATCAGAATAAAAAGGATCTGTAAAAAAGAGACTGACTTCCTGAGACACATCAGAAACAAGATATGTCACTTCAGGTCGAGGGGATACCCAGACCATCTTCTGAAAAATGCCTTACAGAAATGTCTGGCCAGACCCAGATCGGCACTTCTCAACCCCAAAGAGAAAGACAAAAACATTGCCATTGAAGACAAAATCTTCATGACCACCACCTTCAGAATCAATGACAGAAGACTGGAAAACATAGTCTCTGAAAACTGGAAGCATCTTGGGGGGTCAAAATCCACCAAAACGATGCATCGCAGGGGGGTAGGGAGAAGTTACAAGAGGCCTAAAAACCTCAAGGACTACTTAGTACGTGCAGCCACACACTACAACCCGTTCAACCCTGCAGATAAAGAGAAGAGCATGGCGAAAAAAGAGTGCAAGAGGAAACACTGCCCACATTGTGCCAAGTTGGACAAAAGTGGTCGCATCCAAAAAAATGGGACCAAAATCAGTTTTGAGACAAAAACCAAAATCTCATGCTGCAGCTCCAACCTGATCTACTGTCTGGAATGCAAAAAATGCGGAATCAGATATGTAGGTCAGACCAAACATCCTCTGAAAAAGAGAATTTGGAAACACGTCTATGAGACCAAGAAATGCATTCTCAGCACAGACGTCCAATACCATTTTGGCCTACCCGACCATGATGTGGATAATGACATGAAAGTGTATGTTCTGGACTATGTCTACGAACACCCACTAAGTAAAAAAGCCCTGAAACTAAGGCTTAATATTGAGTTCAACTGGATTTACAGGCTTGGAACTCAGGCTCCCCTGGGGTTAAACACAATGGACAGTGTGTATGGGTGAAGCAAAAACGCTCAATGCCTCGTAACAAAATTTTTTGTGTCATCAAGGCCTCAATCGAGAAAACAAGATTGTACCGTTTACACAGGCTGGGTTATGTCCCACTCGCACTTGAGCCCAAATATGGACTAAAGAGCTAAACCTGTGTGACTCAAAATAATTTTGAACACATCAGTTTTATACTGGTGCTTCCCCCATACGACCGGGACAAGTTTTATCATTTTTCTAATCACTTAGAAAAATTGGCACCATATCATGTTGAAATGATAACTAGCATGTGTCCTGAGTTGCTGATAAAAGATCACTTAAACTCAGGTTCAACCACTCACTGGTAAGGAGTGGGGAGCCAGTCTATATTTAAGACTCCTCCAGACACAGGGTACTACATAAGTGTGATAAAAAACACAACTAATTAGCACCCCCCCTACCAGCCACAAAACTCCTGATGAGACTAGTGTCGAAACCGTTTACCTGGTTTAACCCACCCAGAGATATCAGAAAATGTCATATCTCCTAAAACCCCCAGAGGGTCTCCCTGTGTGTGACATATACATACAGGGCAGTGTGTAAGCATGAGGCCTGCCTCTGCTAACCACAACCCCCTCCCCCCTCCTGCACCAGCAGTAGTGGTGTTCAGGTGAGAGAGGGGGCCTGGGTTAGACCACCCTCCACCCCAGCACTGAGTGTAGGGGTGGGGGGGTATGCTAGGTGCTGGACAAGGGTCAGCTGGCCTGGGAGCCTCCTATATAAGGCAGCTTCACCCTGGCTTGTCCTCAAACGGTCGAGTGTGGTCCTCAAAGCCTTGTACGACTTGCCTAGCCGGGCAGTCCTAGACTGGAAGTAATGCAATGGGATAGAAATAACTTACAATTTCCCCACTTTGAAAGATCAATTAAATCTTAACCAATCAAATGTGAGTTTTGGTCACCAAAAACGTATATAATCCTATATATTTTAGCCTGCAAATTATAAAAAAGTTTAAGAAAAGCAAAAAAAGGCCTTGCTCGTCATATTTTTCAGACCTTGGTGATGAGCAACCACTTTCTGGCCTGATATAGTAGCAATATAAATGTATTCTAATTCATTTTTAATCTGTCCTAAATCAATGAATATCAATTTACTGTAGGGTCCTATGCATAACTTTTGGTTTTGGGCCTTTGGAAATAATATGTTAATAATGGTCAATAAAGTGAAAGTCTATAGACTTAGAAACAACTCTGTGGTACATTAGGTCAGTGCAGTACTTCTGCCTTAGGCCAAAAAAAGAGGTGTGTTTCAGGTTACATAGTTTGAAAATCTAGGTAGGGTAGGTCGGATTTTTTTTTTTGATTTTTTTTTAAACTTTGGCCTGAAAAGTACCCAAAACTGACTCTCAAAACTTCAGCGCTGACTCGTCGACAACGGCGTTGACCCGTAGACTGTCATATTGACTCTGAAATAGCCCCAAAATTGTTTTATAAAGATAAATAGATCCCATGGCCTGAAAAGTACCTAAAAATTGACTAGCAAACTTCAGCACTGACTCGCCAACACTGGTGTCGACTCGTGGACCATCAAATTGACTCTGAAATAGCCCCAAAATTCCTCAAAATATACTCTTTTTTTCAAAATTGGATAAAAATTTCTAGGGTCGGCCCTGTTTTGCTAAGTAGGGTCGGGTAACCTGAAACACACCTTTTTTCTTTTAGCCCTAGGGTTGCGGTATGGTCCTTAGTCGGGCTACCTCCGTCAGTTTTTCCTACTTTTATAATTAAGCCGTATGCACAGGAAACATTTTCCCCTCACATTGATGAGTAGAAATGTCACCGTCAGTGCAGTAGTGCACTGCAAAGGGGGGTCTGGGCCAAATGAAATACTGGCTTTTAGTTGGTCAAACTGCCACAGAAACATATCACACGGTCATGTGGTATGCTATGAAAACACCACATCACCATACCTGATTACCCAACTCTTTTCCCTTCAGTCTCTGAAGCCGTCCAGTGCTACTCGTGTCAATGGAATTCCAACACCGCTGCCACCGAGGTCAGTTGCCAAACAGGATTTGGAATTTCTACCGCAAATTCCTGCAGCACAAGTGGATCTGCGAAATGTTCGGTAAGTTTGATCTAGCCATATTTTACATTAGACACAAACTATTCAACATCATGAAATCATGTAGAAGACACTAATGATAATTTAGACTAATGCTGGCCCGGGAGCCAAGGATGCAGTTGTGGGTCCAGGCCTGCAATTTTTTCCAGAAATACCTTCTATAATTATAATACATTGGCCTAGCCGGCCCACAGTAGTGGGTGAAGAGAACTCTAGAACATAGGTCTATCTATATCAACATATGTGTGTAAGATTATGGGCCCGCAGTTTTATGAACATCTGCTAAGTTAAACCAAATAACATGCAATTTTAAAAATCTCACCGATAGATATGATGTGATTATTTATGATGCTGAGCAGAATAGTATTGTGACCAGGCATGTGAAAAGGGGTACTGAGGGGGGAATTGATGATTTAAGTGTCAAAATCTTTAAAATGAGATATTCCTGGTAGTTTTGCGGTTATCATATCTCGAACATGAGTTATCCGTTATAACTAAAAATGATAAATAAGCCTGTACCATATCCCATGATAACTACTGAAAATGATGAAAAAATTGAAATTACTCCAAAATAAACAAAAAAGTGTGAATATTCAATGTATATTTAGTTTTAGTCGGAATTTTCAAGGTCTGTTTCAGTTTTGAGTTACTAATAGAATAACCAAGAAACTAGGACCAAAATGTTCCATTTAGAAACCAGAAAGCGCATTATGTGCCAATTTCCCATAGAAAACATTCCATTTACCATTGCAAGTATGGATCGTTTGCACCAAAAATTGCATTCTCCATAAAACATTATCCTTAAGCATTTTGGGCATGTCTTTCACTATTTTGACATTGATATGCCCCCTGGATAGCAAAACCAGTGCAAAAGGTGAAAGTACCATCTCACATGCTGAACCAGTATAATGTTTATATACCGTATTCGACGTAATAAGCGCCCTGGGCGATTAAAATATTATTTTAAGTGGAAAAATCGACCTCAAATATTCATTTTAATAAGCTCCCCCCCATGGCTGTATTTTTTCCATCTCAGTAGCCTCGAGAAGGGTTCTACTCAGCCCTATGCCTTCATACCTGGCTTTGCCTTAACACCTGCTCAGGTGTGAAGTGTTTCAAGTCATACAAAGTGTGAAAACAGTAACAAAATCGGAGGAACCTGTTAAAAAATCTGGGGGGAAAATCTAATTAGGGCGCTTATTAGGGGGAGGGCGCTTATTAGGTCGAATATGGTATATATATATATATATATATATATATATATATATATATATATATATATATATATATATATATATATATATATGGATTGTGTATTCCAGAAACTCATTACAAGAACAAACGGTGCCATTACCGCAGTGTCGAGAGGCTGCCTCGGGAACTGCGTGGATGGGACTTCAGGCAACATAGAGACTGAATGCTGCACCCATAGCAACTACTGCAACAGCTCGACCAACCTCAAGATGTCTGCCGGCGTGCTGCTGGTCGGTCTGATCTCTGCCCTCCTCAGACTCAACATGTACTGAAGTTATTGAGGCCAGTGTAGGAGCTGGGCCACTTAACAGCACACTTTTAAAACGTTTAAGGGAGTGCAACTGCTTGTCCTAGCCAGGGGCGGTGGAAGGTGGATAAAGTTAGAGGGGGCCTAGCTCCCAAAACTTGAAGGCTATCGGTTGGAGTGAGTTACAAGTGGTGTTCTCGGTGTAGCAGGCCCTAAATTTTTGTTTAAAAAAAATTTGACTATAAGATTGGTGCATTTAGAGTTGTTTGAATAATTTGGAGTGTTACATTTAAATTTATATGTTCTGAGGGAGTTTGAGCTTTCTTTTCAAGAAAATGTTAGGAATTTTACCTTCAGATTGGTGTATTCTAGGAAATAGAGTATACAAGGTTATTGTTTCCTAACATGTTGGGGGGGGGGGGGGTAAAACATCCTTGCACCCGGCGCTACTCCTAACAATATTTAGACCAATGACCTCATTTGATATGATTCAGGAGGGGTTAGCTAATCGTAGAATGCTTTTATGATGTATTTATGGCCATGGGATTATATCGCCATATTCTGATCATTTGGCGGTCATCTTGGATTCTGGCCTATTAAACACTTTTAGGGTAGATCTGTTGAAAAATTTGCACTTACATAAGCCTGGATACTAGTGTGTCATCAAGACTTGTCAAAGATGCATTTGAATGTTGTCCTGAAATGCTGCTCAAGTTTTTAATCTCTTAGTACATTTATAGTCCCTCTGAACTGTACAACTGCAATTGTAATGTCGTTGCCCAAGCCCGGTATTCCTCTAGATGTATCTTAGATCACTCAAAAAAAGTGTTTTCTCATCACCCGGCATGTGAAAAATATGATGAGGGCGTTTTTTATTTTATCTTTTTTTTTCTACTGAGGGCTAAAGTGAATAGCGAAATTAACACTTTTTCCGAGTGATTTACACATGTTAGTAGTTAAGAGTTTATCGAACCGCGAAAGTTGTCATATTGTAGGTTATTCAAATTACTGACAGTATAAGCTTTAATTCGATACCAAATATGCCAACATTTGTACATGTTTTAGCATATTTTTCATTAAAAAAAGAGTTTTCCAAAAATTACCAATTTTATGATGCGCGGGGTGATGCTAAACCAGTTTATTTTTTTGAGTGGCCTTAGGGAGTGCTTTCTTTAATAAGGGTAGGGGTGGGAAGAGGGTTCAAAACTTTTAACCTCCACCCCTAGGTCGAAAACTGCATATATGTTTGTACCATTGTAACACGCTGGGTTTTTTTTCACTCATAACAGGTTTTGACCCCTACATATTTTTTTATCCCCGCTCTGGTTAAGTGGTCCAAATTTTTTTATCGCCTCCCCCCCTTGTTAAAAAATGAGCACTCTCTTACTACAGACTAGTATCTACACTTTATATCAGCTGATGAAGACCCCAAATGGTCGAAACGTTGTGATCTGTTGAATTATAAATGGTAAATAAAAGCCGATTTAAGATAAAGTGTTGTCGTTCTAGTTGTGTCTATCATTATGATAGTACTGTTACTCATCAAATACCACCACCCCCCTCTGCAAGGAGGTTTCAGACCTTAAGAGTCAACAGTTTGTATCTAGCTCATTTCACTCATGATATTTTAAGAAAAGGGCAAATCTAGGCTATACTGGCAGTTTTCAATGACTTAAGAAAGGCTAGTGACATCCTAGGCCATTTTCTCCTAATTCAGAAACTAGTGTACATTTATTTCATGGGGAATATGGAAGGCCATATTTAACACCCCCACGGCATAACCCTCGTCTGTATTTCAAATCATCAAAATTGTTGATTTAACCACAACGGGTCTATAAATTAGCTTTTTCAGAGCAATTAAGTGGAACTTTGATGAATGTTGTTAATAATGACATGAGATTAACACAAAGGAGCACTCATAGAGTTTCCCGCTGAGGGTTATTTCACTCTGCTTTGCCTCCTGAACTAACCCTCTTTTTATTTATTATGGTTTATTACACGATTGGGCCACTCATCATGCTTTTTGGGGATATCCCTGTGTGATATCTAGTGATATCGGCACTCTTCCGGTGGATATAGGCACTCTTCCGGTGGTACTGAGCAATTCTGAAATTTCGTCACCCATAAAATCCACAGTTTCATGGTGATTCGAACAAGCTACCCCAATACTTGGAGTCCGACGATCTACGTACCACGCTGTCGAGGCGCTGGTAACAGAAGGGGGCGAAACAAAGAGTCTATAGGCAGATTTTCAGCCCCGTAGGGCCATTATTTACCGAGTTACAGAAGAAAAGACATTTTTTGGTATAATTTCTTTGAAACTCAATATTTTTTTATTATTTTTATTACTATAAAGGTAGAAGTTGGACTTAAGTTAGCTATTCGTTAAAATAATTCTATGGCCTTTTCTTAAATATATATATGTACTTTAAAAATGGTACGTTTCCACCCAGGCTCGATCCGGGGACCTTTGGTGTGTGAGGCGAACGTGCTAGCTGCCAAGCATTTCTGGCCGTGGTTCTTGGGAAGGGAAATGCGGAATATATTAAAGTCTACTGGGGAGCGGTTAGTTTTCAAACCAGCAGGTGGCGCGGCGGAGTACCATCGTATATGTTAACACTGAGGGTAGGTTGGGCGGGAGTCACTTTTAAATAATGAATGCTCCCCACTCAGCTCGACCAATCAGAGACCAGGGTTGGTGGGATGTCAAAACCAACATGACGCCCTCCTTGCTCGATATAGCCCATGTAAATATCCTTCAAAATGGCCAGATATGGACGAATTTAAGGTAAATTTTTACATTTGAATCGAATAATCGAGTAATAAACCTAATGATGTATGGCTAACAGGTCACTCGGGGTGTGTATCGATGGATAACGCGTATAGGCCGTGGCTGATTTGCCATACTGTGGCAAGCCATTTGTTCACCATTGATATCAAAGTTTTAAACTGTGATATCAGAGTAAGAAACTCTGATATTCAGAGTTTAAAACTTAGATATCAGAGTTTAAAATTTCGATATCAGAGTAATAGATTTTGATATCAGAGTTAGGAATTCCGATATCAGAGTTGCCAACTCCGATATCAGAGTTGAAAACTTTGATATCAAAGTTAGCAACTCAGATATCAAAGTTAGCAACTCCCTTATCAGAGTTAAAGCTGGCATACTACCTCAGATATATAGAATGTTCACTTTCTGCATATTTATAAAGGGTCTCCTTAGTGCAGTGTACTGGTAAGATCTCAACCAAGTTTGTAGCTTTTAACTGTGCTAAATTCAAAGATAAAAGTCCAGCATTCTATTCAGCACTTAATTACATCAACAAGTTGGCACCATCAGCAGTGTTTACACTAGGAAATTGTATACTCTGATGGTAAGATCAGCAATGAAAGACTTTCAGGTAGCAGTCCACTCAGTGCTGCCACCTGATGTCATTTTTTAACACTAAATTATCAAAGCCCACCAGAATATAAAAAGTAGTTGGAATTATATATTGCACATATTAAGAATCTCTTGCCAAAATAAATGACAGATTATCATAGGGAAAGGGTTATACAATCATCTGAGATACAAATGAAGATAATATAGGTTTGAGTGTGCCAAGTAGTTTAGCTGCTTTAAGAACTCCGATATCGCGGGTGAGCATATCGCTTGCCATACAAGTAAGATCGCTCGTGTGGCTTATATAGGATCGGCCCAATGTCCGGTTGCAGGCTATACACAAGTTTATATGAATATTCTACAGTATTAAATCAGCAATGTTCAGACCTTTTATGAGGCTTATGGCATTTGCCAAAGTTCAGACCTTTTATGAGGCGCCGCGGGTTGGAGGGGGAGTATAGATATAGTGGAAAACGCTTCTTCATATTCTACAGATTCCTCGGCAATGATAGATATTAAATACGGCGTATTTCTGCAACCATAGAAATGCAAAAGGACATGCAAAAAGCCTGTGGATAGGTCCTGGTGACGTTCCCGTCACTATTTACTCACGACCTGCTATGCTGAATCCCCCTCCCCCCGGTAGGGACTAGTCGTGTTATAATAAGGGGGTGGGGTCAGTGTATTTGGGGAGCAGAATGGTAAAAATCAGTGTCAAATTGCATTCAGAACCCCCCAGGGGGTGCCACCAAAGATATTTATCTCAGGCTTGATACACACTGCCAATGATGCATCCTACCAGAGTGTATCAAGCCTGAGATAAATTGCCAAATGTGCTATATCACTTGAAGGATGAATAACAATCCTCAGAAGCATTAACCTTTTCTTTCATATTTGGTACCTGAACTTTACTAAGCTAAGGGAAATATGTCTAGCTGTGGGATACCAAAAATAAAAAGTTTGTGCTTAATCTATATAGGTGTGTTTAAATACTGTAGGGTGCCTACAGTGGTAGACTAACAGTGACGCCCTGTAGTGTCAACACATAGACTGAGGGTTCTAGGACACACTGAGATCAGGGCGGTCACAGTCACCAATAGGCCTGTGTCCACTTGCATATATAAGGCCATTTGTCGTCCGTCAAAACGTGAATTTGAATACAAATATGAAATATATGTTTTGTCTCCCTGTGGACACAGCTGGACGACAAAATTCTCAAATACAAAAGTAAGATAGCAATCTGCAGGAGTCAAAAATGGACGACAAAACTGGGCATTTGAATATCTAACATGTTTGATTTCTAGTGCAGAAATTGGGCGATATGCTCTTTATTCTATTATAATAACACGTCCATGTTTGCACTGGGCAGTCTGGACAGCAATTTATAATGCCTAGTGGACACAGCATACGTGCAGTTATAGTTGAATATATCTACAAAATATATTCCCAGATATGTACATATTGCTGGACGTCAAAACGGCCATATATTCCACTTTCCTTGTCGTAAACTGGACACAGGCCTAATGCTACACACCACGCCATGCTTGTATTTATACAAAAAACTAACATCTTCCTCTATGGACATCCCTTTTAAAAGCTGTTCCTCCCAATTAATAAACCACTTATAAGTGGATCCTGCCAATTCTGATATAAAAGAGAGAGTGCAGGCCCATAATTAATAGTATAGCGTTCCCCTTCTGATTGATCATTTCTCATTACCATACTTTCTACGGTCGTGGTAATAATTGAGAAAGAATACAGTCTTAATGACTCCAACTTGTTCCTTGATGATTTCATTATAAAACACCTGTTTTAAAGACTGTTCCTCACAGCGTATGAACCTTGTCTACTGGTGCTATTATCTCACACATAGTCAGCATCCAGATATAGGGTATAATTATGCCATTACTGGGGGAATCATACACGTAATATTAGCATTATATAGTGTCAAGTTAAGTAGACTGTCAGGATATACCATTTTTCCTAACCCTTTTCTTACACTTTGCTTTCTGATCGACACTATACATCAATGCAGTTGTAGATGTACACCCCGTGCCCCATGACGCCCTTCTAGGTGTAATGATGCACCAATGCAGCACCAGCAAGCTCATCACCACCATTGCATTGGAGCATCATGAGGATAATTGAATATGAAGAATTTGAAGCACTCTGCTGTCATTAAAGGGTTCAGGGCGTCCCATGCTGCCCGACATGAAACCAGGCTATGTTTGACAGGGATTGTTTACAGAGGATTTCACAAGGTGAGACATCTGAGGGTCCTTATAAGGGTGCAGCAGGACGACAGCAGCACCACCTATTCTGGCCTGTATGGGCCCTGTGAACCTGTTGACTAGCCTTCTGCTGTGTAGGTTTTAAACCTATATCATCATCAACAGCAGTGGCAGTGGCAGCAGCAGTAGCAGCCCCATGATAGAAGTAGTAGTGGCAGACAGGGGAACTAACATGTACACTGCAGCACCATGGTGGCAGTAGTAGTGGCAGACAGTGGAACTAACATGTAGACTGCAGCACCATGGTGGCAGTAGTAGTGGCAGACAGGGGAACTAACATGTACACTGCAGCCCCATGGTGGCAGTAGTAGTGGCAGACAGGGGAACTAGCATGTAGACTGCAGCCCCATGGTGGCAGTAGCAGTGGCAGACAGGGGAACTAACATGTAGACTGCAGCACCATGGTGGCAGTAGCAGTGGCAGACAGGGGAACTAACATGTAGACTGCAGCACCATGGTGGCAGTAGCAGTGGCAGACAGGGGAACTAATATGTAGACAGGGTAACAAACAGTGCCTGCAATGCCATGGTAGCAGTGGCGGTGGCAAACGAAGGAACTAAAACAGACTGCAGCACCATGGTCGCAGTGGCAGTGGAAGATAATGGAACTAATGTAGACTGCAGGAACTTGGTGACAGTTTCATTATGACAACTCTGTGGAATCTGTGGGAGAGTTTGTGGCGACAAGATGGCGACCTACAGTGCATCACCAGCTATATCCCTCTCTCTATATATACACATGGAGGGTGTGTAAATATTAACAGGGCGTATGTAGGTTAGGTTAGGGCGTAGGGGGTGGTAATATAGTGGACATCTTAGGGGTTTTCTAGAGATAGTGAGAGCAGGCCTGTAACTAGGCGGAATTCGTCTGTTCCAATAACTCCTACCTCCCCCCCCCCCCTGCAGCCCGGATCGAGCAAAACAGTTCCACCTTAGCTGGCCTGAAAGATGAGATAATTAGCTCCATACCAGGTTTTGCAGCTTGTAAATTGGACAATTATTAAGGTCTCTAGAGAGTAAACTGTGAAATATGGTCTATTTTGTCATACGGCTCATTCAAGTTATAGTTTTGAGTACAAATAGTCACTATTTGCCTTTTCTTTTTTTTCATGAAAATCCGTTAAGTTCCACCATTGAATTCATCTAGTTCCACCTTATCAAAAAAAAAAGCACCGCCCTGCGGAGAGAGGGTTAGTTACGGGCTTGTAAGAGGGTCCTATGTTCTGTATTGGTGTAGCTGGATGAGGTATAGGAAGTGAACATTGTAATTAACACTTTGGCATCATGCTGCTTAAATACAGCCCTGGCAAGTAACTTTTCATTGCTGGCTGTGTCTAAGGAAATCAGGCCAAATGTGATAGTCTTTGACCAGGTGTCATCTTTGACCAGGTGCCATCTTCGACCAGGTGCCATCTTTGACCGGCCTGAATGAAAAAGGTTCATTTAGGGCAGATGTAGATAGAATTTATCTGAAAATGTTAATGGATGTAACACTTTAAATTAGTAATTAGTAACCCATTTATATCTTCATCTGCCCTAAATAAACCGTTTTCATTCAGGCCGGTCAAAGATGCACCCGCTCAAAGACTACACCAGTCAAAGACTACACCAGTCAAAGACTACACCAGGTCAAAGACGTTTGAATTGTTACAATCTCATGAGACACAGCCTTTCATGATGACAGAAGGGCATGGTGCATCAAAGCACTAGCTGCCCGTAAACAGACCAAACAGGGCCCAAGATATCAACATTTGTCAATACTTTAGGCTGTCTTCCAATTTAATAATGGAAAAATGTAAATCTGGCTTTGGTTGCCATGGCAACCATTCAATAAAGAAATATTTACCAAAAATTGTTACCAAGGAAAATGGATACTGTGGAAACAGACATTATGCTACACTTTTTGAGTCTAACCTATATCGGAAATGGATTCCACATGCCAAAATTACTCGATATGTCAACGCCTTAGACTTTTGAGGGTTACAAAAACCTCCTGATAAGCACCTTTCAGGTATCTGCTCTTCTCCTTCATGTATAAAGCACTGTGGGTAGGTACCCCGTACCGCGCTGTACTAGATACACACAGACACACGCTGGTATAATACACCCAGCTCTGCGGTAAACTCCCCACACAGTCACCGTGTCAATACACCGTGAGCAGGAAAAAAGATAAAGATATTTGTCATGTTGAAATATCTCATATGCATGGAATCCTATATACACAGAGAAAAGAAGTAGAATCACGGTGACTCCCAATTGGGGGAGTCTGGACTCGATCACTGAGGTAACTCTCCCCACGACTCTAGAGTGACTCCCAATCATTAGGGAGTCTTAGAATAGGAGTCATTATAGCGCCATGGTGGCAGTAGCAGTGGCAGACAGGGGAACTAACGTGTAGACTGCAGCACCATGGCGGCAGTAGTAGTGGCAGACAGGGGAACTAGCATGTAGACTGCAGCACCATGGTGGCAGTAGTAGTGGCAGACAGGGGAACTAACGTGTAGACTGCAGCACCATGGTGGCAGTAGCAGTGGCAGACAGGGGAACTAGCATGTAGACTGCAGCACCATGGTGGCAGTCGTAGTGGCAGACAGGGGAACTAACATGTAGACTGCAGCACCATGGTGGCAGTAGCAGTGGCAGACAGGGGAACTAGCATGTAGACTGCAGCACCATGGTGGCAGTAGCAGTGGCAGACAGGGGAACTAACATGTAGACAGGGGAAGTAATAGTGCCTGCAATGCCATGGTGGCACTGGCCGTGGCAAACGAAGGAACTAAAATAGACTGCAGCACCATGGTGGCAGTGGAAGATAATGGAACTAATTTGTAGACTGCAGGAACTTAGACTTTCCCCACGACTCTAGACTGACTCCCAATCATTAGGGAGTCTTAGAATAGGAGTCATTATAGCATTATTATAGACTCCTGCTAATGTTAGGGAGTCATTATAGCATTACTATAGACTCCTGCTAATGTTAGGGAGTCATTATAGCATTATTATAGACTCCTGCTACTGTTAGGGAGTCATTATAGCATTATTATAGACTCCTGCTACTGTTTGGGAGTCATTATAGCATTATTATATAGTCCTGCTAATGTTAGGGAGTCATTATAGCATTATTATATAGTCCTGCTAATGTTAGGGAGTCATTATAGCATTATCATAGAGTCCTGCTAATGTTAGGGAGTCATTATAGCATTATTATAGAGTCCTGCTAATGTTAGGGAGTCATTATAGCATTATTATATAGTCCTGCTAATGTTAGGGAGTCATTATAGCATTATCATAGAGTCCTGCTAATGTTAGGGAGTCACTTTAGAGTCCTGGGGAGAGTTACCTCAGTGATCAAGTCGGGAGACACAGTGATTCTACTTCTTTTCTCTGTCTGTGTCTAGTTGTGTAAGAGACACTCATCGACAATTTATCATGAATACAATAATGTACATCTCTCCACATGTATAGGGAGGCTAAGTCTCACGATAAAATGTTGTCCTAATTTTTTTGCCGGTTCTAACTAAAAATACCCACGTCTAAGTTAGCCTAAAAAGGCCCCAGATCTGGAATTTTATACCCCAACTCTCTATATTAGTGGAGATATGGGGGGTCAAAAATTTTCGCCCCTCCTTCAGGCCTGCGGGCGATAATAGGGGGAGCCCGTAAGGGCCCGGAAGTTGGCTATCACGTGACGAGACTTAGCCGCCCTATGAGATCCTATGCCTTAGTATTTCAGGTGATTTGCAAGATGATGGGGGTTGACCCCTAAAATCAACATGCCGACATGGGCATTTTGAGCCTTAGTAACATGGGATATGAGAAATCTCAGAGACAGTGACATGGGACATGGCCATTTCTTAAAATCGACATGGTGACATGAGCATTTCTTAAAATTGACAGGGCGACATGGGAATTTCTTAAAATCGACATGTGACATGGGGACCCCCCACACTGAAAATCCATAGGTTGAAAGGGTTAGTCAGTACAGACTAACCCAGGTTGGTCATTATGAGTGTTAGTCACAATGGCAAAGTTATATTCAAAAATGACCAAGGGGTCAGTCAGTAGTGGCTAACCTAGGTCCATCATTGGTGTGTTGTATTTGTATACCGCTAGTTGGAGCCACCTGTGATGACCACTCAGTGGCTCCCCCTGGAACTAAAAAGACTAAGGTGGGTCGGTCAGTACTGACCAACCTGACAAAGTAGTGACCAACCTGACAATAATAACTAATCTAGGTTGGGCGTATAGGGATCCAAAAAATGACTAACTAGGTTAGGCACTAGTGACTGAGAGGTTGGGCGTATAGGGAGCCTAGGAATATCAGTGCATCGAGACCCCAAAGATGGATAATGATTATATAGAAATAGATGAGTCATCAAGACATAACGGCCAACCCCTCCTGTCACACTGGTGTGGCATAAGTCAGTTAAATCACAGTCACAGACTTGTCACAGCTACTATGTTGGCTCAGTCACGGCTGAATACACTCGTCTACGACTCGTGACCAGCTTTGACTATCGCCAATATACAACTACAAACCTCTGGTCGTAGGGGCGGATTTAGTGGGTGGGGCGTGCGCCCTCCCCTTTTTGGGCCGAAGTTGTTATGTTTTTGAAGTAGATATTCTTTGGGGATGTTTTCTAAACAATGCCTCTCCCCCTTTTTCTCAAAATCTTGTAACCGCTCCTGAGGCTGTGGTATAACTATTACATAGTGATTGCCATTGCTACCATGAAATACACCGACCAGCCTAGTTCCTACAGGAACCATCACCCTTCTGGGTGACAAACAATCTAACTAAACATGGGATTGGCCTTAGAGGGGCAAACAGAGGAGCAGGCCATGTCTCCCCCCCCCCCCCTGCACCTGCCTCGTGACCTGCACTAGATATGGCAGGGTTTACCCAGGGTACACACCTATATCACGAGCACTGCTGCAGGGGTCGGACTATACACTAAAAAAGTAAACTTGTCTTAAGACTCGTCGAAGTGACTATCATAAAATAAACGAGTCAAAAGTTATCTAACCTATCAGCTTACCATCCCACAAATAGAATCTGGAGCTGGCTAATGTCGGGTTTTGGGCTGGCAGATGCCAAGTGGGTCTTCTATCTCCAGCTGGTAGACCCGCTTCCTTGTCAGTTTTTGACTCATTTATTTTATGACCGCCACTTGGAAGAGTCTGAAGACAAGTCTACTTTTTGAGTGTAGAGAGTTGACACTTTAAGGACCACGATAGAGAAAATTAAGAAGCGAGTCATTTTTTGCCTGGGGGGGGGGGGGGGGTGCTTGATGGATTTTTCAAAAAAGGCAATTTTCCCTCCACCCCCTCCCACCAATTAAGCGAAAATTATCTTTTGACTACTTTTGAATTTTAAGAAATGACCCCCAAAAGACGCATGTGCCTGCATGTGCAATCATGCAATCATGGCTTTTCTAGTTTTGGTCCCCCCACCTAGGGCTTGTTTTCTGACCATTATGACCCCCTATACTCACTCCCCCCCCCCCCCCCAGCTTGCAATAAATGACTCGGCCCTAACCCTTTAAGGACTAGCACGATGTAAGCTACTCCTCTGTACTCACTAGGGCTTCATTCATGCATCATATCGACAACATGATATAATGCATTAAAGCACGATGCTGCCTTTGTAGGATTTTGTCATAATTTACACAATTGAAAGGTACTACATTGACTCTTTACAGATTTAGTACATCTCCATGCTTTCAGATCCATGTTTATAGTTCCAACCTAGGCTAAAATTCCAGTCTCTCTCTCTCTCTCTCTCTCTCTCTCTCTCTCTCTCTCTCTCTCTCTCTCTCTCTCTCTCTCTCTATATATATATATATATATATATATATATATATATATATATATATATATATATATATATATACATATACACAACCAAATGAGCATCTGTGCCACATTTGGCGCTTTTAGCACTGCACCTTTTTGGACATTTTGGAGGCAGGGGACATAATTATATTAATGTGCACCCCTCTGCCTCCCTGTTTGTGGCTCCAGGGGGGTTTAAAGCGACCTGGGCTGTTTTCCAAGCGACCTGGTGACTATTGGGAAAAAATGCCTATAACAAAAATGGTCTAAAAAGACTTTGTGACCTGGGCCCCTTAATTTCGGCGACTTTCCGACATGAGGGGGGGGGGGGACCCCACTGCACCCCTTGTTTCACTTGGTAGTTGCTGTGGAGATCTCCAACCCTTCACTAGCTTGTTAACGTAAGGGTCATGTACACTCAAAAAGTAGACTTGTCTCCAGACTCTTCCAAGTGACGGTCATGAAATAAACAAGTCAAAAACTTGTCTAAGTGATAAGGAAGCGGGTCTTCTGGCTGGAGATAGAAAACCCACTTGGCATGTGCCAGCCCAAAACCCGACATTTGCCAGCTCCAGATTCTATTTGTGGGATGGTAATGTGATAGGTTAGACAACTTTTGACTTGTTTATTTTATGACAATCTCGTTGACGAGTCTGGAGACAGGTTTACATTCTCAGTGTACACAGCAGCCTGATGCAGTACTGGCGAGTTACTCGCAGACCCTGTTTGTGTGTCATGGTGACAGATGTTTCCTTCAGCCCCTTCCCTCCGAGTACCTGTAATGGGTATAGACCCCTAAAATCAATATGGCGACATGGGCATTTCTTAAAACCGACATGGCGACATGGGCATTTCTTAAAATCGACATGTGACATGGGGCTAAATGACATGGAAAAAGAATCTCATATAGAGTGAGGTAGGCTACCAAACCCTTTCCTCAAATTTGGTCCCTGTGGGTTTTCCTGGGGCCTGCAGCCCCAAGTCCCCCATTTACAACTCTCTATATGCCCTGAATTATTTTGATTGGCGACACTAGTAACATGGCTTTTTCCTTAATGACATGTGACATGGCCATTTCTTAAAACCGACATGTGACATGCCCCCCCATCTACCCCCCCCCTCCTGTACATCTGGCCGCATTCCCCACAGCTCCTCCAGCCTCACACCCTTAACCCTTTAACTCCCACATACCCCTTTAATGCACTATGCCCTTTATCGCCATTAAGCAGGAGTGCAGCCCAGTTGAGTAGGGGCCTTCCATAAAGTATGTATGCAAATTTTCTCCAGAAATTGACCCCCCACCTTCCCTTAAAATTCTTGTACGCATTAAAACAAAGGGTTTATGTACGCAAAATTTTCCAAAAAAAAGACCCCCCCTTGGTGCGTAAATACTTTATGGAGGGGTGTTGGGTAGTCTTAGTGTGCTTTCTTTTTTCTACACCCGCTCTGGAGATCTAAATTTCATCGTTATGATGCATGAATGTGGAGCTGGTGAATCATGAATCATTCGCCAGGGCTGCATTCATGCATCATGTCGATAAAGACATACCACTTTAAAGCACTATGCGGCCCTCCTGCCTTTTAGCCTCACACACCTAGGGAGAAGAAGAGGCAAGTACAGGATAACTCTCCCAGGTGAGCGGACAAACGTTAACAGCGCAATCTTAATCTTACATCTTAAAATGTCTTAATCTAAGGCAGTCCTGTTTTGTATCTGCCACCTAGTGTCACATACTCACACTATGTTAGCTGGGGTCTGCCTTTATAGTATACACCCTACACCCAGATGAGACAACATAAACATCTAAAAGAAAAAAGAAAGAAACAGGGTTGGGGGGCAGAGCACCCCATTACATACAAGTCGACTAGCCTATCCTACAATGGACTGTGTAGTCTTACCACTACTAGTGGCACCATCCTCATTTGCTTAGTAACACTTTTAAGATAGTCTAAGATATTTTAAGATAGGATTAAGATAAAATTAAGACTAATTTTAAGATGATTAAGACAATCTTGTTAAGGAAGATTAAGACTAATTTCGCACACGAAGTGGCTAGGCGAGATGGGTGGTGCACTCTTTGGAGGAGTGACAGTATTAATCTTTAGACAATTAAGACCATCTTATTTCTGTGTTAAGATTACGCTGTTAACGTTTGTCCGCGCTCCTAGGAGAGCCATCCCTGGCGTGCGAAGAAGAGGGCCGAGCAAATAAGGACCAGGTGACTGTAGCCACCCTACCTACCTATACCCCACCCCTCACCGGCCCCTCCTACACCCATATCTAGTCGTGCTATAGGAGAGGGGAGACATGTCCTGAGAAATCCAGTTTGTTCTTGGGGTGGGGGGGGGATTGGGGGGTTGGGGGGGGGGGGTAGTCACACAGGGGTAGTATTTGTAGGAGTGGGAGATATAGAGTAATACGGAAATCCGAATGAGTAAGATTTGCACCTGTAGTCTTACTCAGTACTACTGTAATTAATTAATGTATAAATAAACTGAGAAATCTGGTTTGTTCTTGTGGTCAATATTGTAGGTGGGGGAGGGGGCTTGGGTGGTCATAATGTGCTTTCTTTTTTCTCCCCCCGCTCTGGAGATCTGAAATTCATCTGTTCAAAATCGTAAATGACTTTTCTAGTATGGCAGCATGGCCAGGTCATCACCCCGCCTGCACCCCAGCATTGGTCACGGGTACGGGGTACATGGGAAATGGGTACAGGGGAAATGATGAAATGGATAACTGCTGTTTGGAAAAGGTGAAATGCTGACACTGGGCTGCTGGTGGTCTTGGAAATATCTCGAAATTCAATACGTCATACAACTTTTCCCCGAATACTTTGATTTGAAGTTCCGACGTGCATGAGGAAATCAGAAAGGAGAATAATTGAACAATTATTGTGGGTTGCTCCCTTCAATGTCATTTTTTTTGGTGTGAATTACAATTCTTCCTTTCCCTTTCATGAATTAGCCCTCAGCAACGATTCCATGATGGATTCAATTCTGGCCCAATGCCAGAATCATTCCCTTTATTCTCTCATATTGCCAATTCTTCCTCACAATCCTCACTTTTATGATGCTACCATAGATATTTCCAGTTGCCTACTTTTCTCAGAGCCCCCTCCCCTTCCGCCATCTCTGCGGTATTTACTTGGATCTACGACCTACATATGAGGGTGTAAGCCCCCTTTGCACCACTCACTCAATTCTCACAAATTGTGTCCCATATCAAAAGCATTATGGAAAACAAAAATCTATTTCTGATGCAAAATCCCACTCTCATAGTCCCTTTTCAAATATGAAATATTCCAAAGTGAATTCTCACAAAATGTTTTGCTAAACCTTTAGTTTCACAAAGCCCACCACACCGCTCCCCACCAAGGTGGCCGTGTGCACATTTTGGTAGAATGGCTGCTTTGCATATATGTAAATAGTGCCTGGGGCGTAGTCTGGGAGGTTACCTGGTAGGGTGGGTAGCGCCCTCAGAGGACTCCCGACGTTAGCTGCACCCACACCTGCCGTACCCACCTTCTCCCTGTGACACCCGGCAGAGTTTGACACCCTCCTCGCAGCGAGTCTCAGTATTCCTACAAACACCAAGTTTTCACCATGAGGGGATTATTAGTCACCGTTTTATTGATGAGCGCAGTCTTTGCCGGTGAGTAATTTATTGTTTTATTTCATTTTTCAGACTAATTTCTTTCCTCTTTGCACCCCCCTTTTTTTAGAGCAAATCTTTTCAGAGTCCTTACCTTTTGACCAAGGTTTACGTTTTGTCCCTTTGCGATGCCGCTATTGCATATATCTTGACTGCAGCAGGATGTGACTAAAATTAAGTTGAACACCTAAAAATGCAAGGGCAAGAAAATCTGAAAAAGAGGTAGGGGCGGGGGGTCAATAAATTGCAAACTATTGAAAAATGTCGTGACACACACCAATTACAGCAGGCCGAAATATCATCAGAAAAAAACCCCTCACTTTTCTTTTTAAAGGAAAAGGGGAGAGACGGGGCCGACCCCCAGTATGCCCCTTCCTCCTGGATCCGCCCCTGCCAAGACATGGCTGTGTGTTAGATGTATAGGTCCCTGTATAGGGCATCAGCTTGCTGGGGTAGGGTGGATGTGGGGAGGGCTACTGTGGCAAGCCATTTGTTCACCCTCGATATCAACGTTTTACACGCTGATAACAGAGTAAGAAACTATGATAACAGACTTTAAAACTTCGATAGCGTACTTCAATATCGGAGTTACATATTTCAATATCGGAGTAATAAACTCGAATATATCATAGTTAGGAACTCTGATATCAGAGTAATAAATGTTGATATCGGAGTAATAAACTTTGATATCAAAGTTAGGAACCCTGATATAAAAGTTAGGAACTACAATATCAGAGTTGGAAATATAGATATCGGGGGTGAACATATCGCTTGCCATAGGTACCAAAGCCACCCGACCACCCCACCTAGTTACGGCTGCAACTCGCAGATGTAGCCATGGGCCGTCTGAGAGTTACGGATAGAAGGGTCAGTTTTCTACTGGTTGTGCATATCCTTACCAATCATGTATATTTCTACACCCAATCAAGAATACTGTGAGTGGCTGTTTATGCTACTAAGGACCTTAATTGGGTGAGATGAAATGTACAAATTGGTAATTATAGACATGTCTAGACCAATTGATGGGTGACTTCAATACAGTAAAGGCTTCCTCCCTGCAAAGAATACCCTCTTCAAATTCCTTTAATGTGTTGAAATGATTAATAAACTAAAAATTCTAAAAACATACAAAGGTGAGGAATATGTTTAAGATGGTCATTATGGAGTATCATCTCTATAAATAACATATTAACCACAGGGGAATGCGAGGAAAAAAGTCCTCGCAAAACCAGAGCTTTTCCTGCACCAAGATCCTATACCCACAACGCTAGTGGCCGTGGGTATGGAGCCTATACTAACCCCACCCTGCAGTGGGTGGGAGCCGCCGGGGAGGAGGGCGTGGCGCTGTCTCCACCACTGTATGGATGTTTGCATTTACACAACTTTAAGATGCCTTAAAGGAACACTTCACGTAGCTTTAAGTTCAGTAAATGCCATGTTAAGATCCCGGTAAGGTCATAACGGCATTTAAGTTGCTTTAAGTAGTATTTGGTGGAATTTTTGGTGAAAAAAAGGTTTGTTTCAGGTAACATGTGAGGAAAATATAGGGTCGGTAGGTCGGATTTTATTTCTTTAACATGAATGTACTGGTCAACCTTTTTGGATCCCCAAAAGTTGACCAAAAAAGGGTAAAAATGCGAAAATTTCTTCAAAATTGCATAAAAAAAACATAGGGTCGGCCCTGTTTTGCTAGGATCGGTCGGTGACCGGAAACAACGCTTTTTTTTTGGCCTTAATTAACGCTTACAGTGTTCCTGAGACTGGGCTCGATATATATGTTATGTACTTAAATGCAAATATCCGTGCAGTGTACGGGAGTGGTCATTTATAAATTACAGGGAATGGGTGTGCGTTGGACGAGGGAGGTCAAATTTTGAACCCTCCTCGGGGAGGGGCGTGTAAAATTCCTGACCCCTCTGGAGGGGTGGGGCGTAAAAAACTATGGCCCTTTTTTAGCAAAAAGGCAGTGTGTTACTAAAGTTCAAAGGGGGAGGAGGTGATTTTTTCCCCAGCGCCTTCCGTACCTCTCTCCTCTTGCAGGGCTGGGGGCAGGCTATGGCAGAGTAGTCTCTGCGTGCCCCAAATCTCCAACATAGCCTTCACTCTCCAGCAGAGGTTTGGTCCTGACTAGAAAGGAGTGGTGGCCATTATCCACTGGTGGATATTGGAGAGTGAGAGAGAGCTGAAGCCTACAGAGATACAATTCAGTCCCACGGGTGGAGACATCTAGCGTCAATATCTCGCACGCCCGGGATAGTTCTCCTAGGCGCGCGAACAACCGTTAAGAGCGCAATCTTAAACTAAGAATTCAGATGGTCTTAGTTGTCTTAAAATTAATACTGTCACTCCTCCATAGAGTGTGCCACCCATCTTACCTAGCCACTTTGTGTTCGAAAGTAGTCGTAATCTTCCTTAACACAGAATTAAGATTTTCTTAGTTATCTTAAAATTCTTAATCTTATCTTAACCTATCTTAATCCTATCTTAAACTACACAGTCCATTGTAGGATAGGCTAGTCGACTAGTATGTATGCCCCCCAACCCCCGTTTTTTTTTCTTTCTGGGTAGATTAAGACATTTTAAGATGTATTTTAGATGTAATACTTCCCAGTATACTGTGCTCCACACATTAAGACATTCTAAGATGTCTTAATTAAGATTGCGCTCTTAACGTTTGTCGGCGCACCTAGGAGAACTAGCACGTATTTGCCAATATCTCGCAATAGATTGGGGTGGGGGGTTTCACCTGTTTTAGTGGTACATGTTAATAGTGGTATGCGGTCTGTAAACATGGATGGGGGTGTAACAGTTCCACTCCCTTAGCAAATAAGCAGCCGTCAGGTGGCTGCCGTGTATAGGGCTGTGTCCCCTCTAAATCCATACAAGTTGAAAGTCTATGATCAGGTATCGTTGTTGCTAAATTCTATTTTAGACTTAGCGACTTTGGTCAAAAATGACCATAGTATAAAGGGTAAAAAAAGCGACTTTGTGACCTGCACCACTTAATTTCGGCGACTGTCCAACCTTAGGGGGAGGCCCATCTGCACCCCCCTTAATTATATCATTACATATGAAGTTTTTCAATACAAAAAGACAAGACAAGATTTCGATAGAATATTTACAACATAAATATACACATAATATGGCGCATTGTTCAGTTTCAATTGTCCATTGCAGTAGTTTATTCTCATAGACCATTTGTGCTTCAAGACATCTACAGTCCAAATAGATATTAATTGGACTAACGGTAATCTTTCTTGTTTCTTTAAACCTATAAAGCGGGTCACTTTGAATATACATGTATTAGCTACCCAGCTACCATAGTGTTTAGGATTTTATCAAGATCCTGTCTCTGGTGTGTTGGGTCACCGGGTCGAGCTCATTCCATGCTGCTATTAAAGCCTCTGTGGTGCAATCATTAACCGGCATGAAATAAAACGGCTTACTTAGGGCAGATGAACATAGAAATGGCCAGGAAAAGATGTTTTAAGACTTTATGATACTAATCATGATTTTAATGTTTTAATGATGATTTTTCAAATTCACGCTTGCCTTGCCCCTTGACCCAGAAACATCATTGGCGGATACAGGGGGATGGCCCGACGGGCCTTGGCCCCCCCCCCCAAAAAAAAAAGAGGAAAGTTTTCTGTTCAAAAATGTGTGAGAATGCACATTTCAAATCTAGACCATCAACATTTTCTTGGGGGACATGCCCCCCCAGATTCCCTTTGTATGGCTGCTGCAACTCGGTCGCGGGAAACAGACAGTTATTCCAGATTGGCCAGGTTTGGGCCCCCCCTTCTAGACAATCCTGGATCCGCCACTGAACATAGGCATGCTCACGCCTATCTGTTCACATCATCTCATCAAATCACAATATCAACTCATCATATACCATCAGATTGCACGGGTGATCTTGTTGAAATATGGTACAACACGCATGACCCTTGGCAAGGCTATATGCTGAAATACAATTACTATGAACACTGTCATCCAATCTCTGCTGACTTTCAGCTATTTATAAAATTATCTACATACTTATTATACTATATCTACTTACTGTTAAAACCATGGAATTAACTCTGTACTCACGGAAACAAATTTATCGAATATCATGAAAATGAATAAATCTGTACTCAAACTAATAGATTGCAGCCGGTCATAGTTTGCAACTGCTTTTGCATTGTAATCAGTCATAGACTCTCAACTTATATCTATTTGATGAGACATGGCCATAACGGGCACGCATGGACTCACAGAAAAGGGTGCTTTGACGAAAAAAAAAGAGCATTTCTTGCATATAGTCTCAAAATGGCATACTTTAAACAACCTAAAAGTCTATCTCTCATAGTATGACTGCTCTACCCCTCTATTGGTTATAGATTGCGACAATCTCTCCAAATAGACGGTATAGTATGTGCTATATATTGAAAGGTCTGCCCCCTACCTCTTTTTCTCTCTTTCATTTTCTTTGTTAAACTGATAGCACAACTATGACATGAGATTCAAAGTCACAACCTTAGAATAACAAGAAAACGCTTTCACAATTCCACTGTGGAATCTGCTGTTGCTGGTTATAAAAAGGAACGGACATTTATCCCAAATATCCATAACCCAACCATATGATTATCTTTTATATTTGAAACACCCAAAGCCTTACAAATATGTTTGGAACCATATATTCAAAAGATATTTTCTACAAAGATAATGTCACCGGCAATATCATGGTAGAACTATAACAAAATGTGCTTAGGTTGATACTAATTTAATGAAATGTGCAGCAATACCATGATAAATGTGTGTGGCCATTCAAGTACGACATCATTTGATTTTGATTTGCTGGGTTGTTGATGACGTCATACTCGTGTAGGGGCTCTGATTACTCGCACCTTGGTGATAAATCACTTGGGTAATCCTACACCCCCATATAAGGACCATACCGATCCAGTAACGTACGATGCGGTTAAGTTTTCGGATGGGGATGTAGCTTAGTGGTAGAGCATTGGCCCATGGGTCTAGATGTCGTGGGTTCGAATCCCGCTATCTCCAGATGACTTTTCTGCGACCATTACACTGGTGGAGAAAGTGTGTGATAAGTGAACAGTGACACGTTGACAGGTCAGTTCGTAAGCGTTACAATTTGCTAGGGACCTTGGAAACAGGGTCAGCCCCCAGTGGGTCCCAGGAATGGGAGCCTCAGCCAACTGGGAGTAACTGAGTCGTAGTAGGGTATGTCGGAAGTTAGTAACGCAGTTGGAGACTTGTCAAAGGGTCGGTTGGATTGACTGTATTGGTATGGTGTGGAAAGCTTACATCGTTGGTGCCGGGGTATCTCAGCAACTGCTTGATAAAGCCCCATTGGGACCTTTCGTCTCCAGTGGGTGACCTGGATGTTGGAG
The DNA here is from genome assembly GCA_947462335.1 of Harmothoe impar. Taxonomy (NCBI): domain Eukaryota; kingdom Metazoa; phylum Annelida; class Polychaeta; order Phyllodocida; family Polynoidae; genus Harmothoe; species Harmothoe impar. The sequence goes on along the minus strand of OX381705.1, from coordinate 12,064,674 downwards.
GACCACTAGATTTCCGGGACTCTCTGCTACTGCTTGATAAAGCCCCTTCTAGGAGGGAGAGAAAGCCCAGTCCCGGAGAATCAGAGTCTAGAAGGGTTGATGTAAGCTGAGTAGGGGTAGTGTAGGGGCTCGGATTACTCGCACCTTGGTGATAAATCCTCAGGGAGGTATCACTAGGGAATCCTACACCCCTATATAAGGACCATACCGATCCAGTAACGTACGGTGCGGTTAAGTTGTCTCCAGATGACTTTCCCGTGACCGTTACACTTGAATATCCCCTAGTAGAGCATCATGCTGGTCGCTGATTGGTCAGTACGGTGGGACGTAGATAACTTTTGATTAGTCCAAAGTCACAAAGAACGTACCACCCTGTCGTGTGGTATGCTATAGAAATACCACACTGCTATGTGGTATGCCTTTCCTTCCTTGTTCTTACAGACACATGGAACTAGCTACAATGAGAATTTAATAATCGATGATTACTGACTTCTTTCATTTCAGTATCTGATGCCATCCAGTGTCTCTCGTGCACCTGGACTACCGATGCCTCCAATATAGACTGCCTGACAGGGATTAATATTGATAGAAGCCAATACTGCACCCCAAGTGGAACAGGGCGATGTTCCGTAAGTATTGTTTTACTGCGTGCTGTTTCTCCACAAATTTGCGGGGGTCCGCAATACACATGGCCATAACGGGCACGCATGGACTAACAGAAAAGGGTGCTTTGACGAAAAAAAGCATTTCTTGCATATAGTCTCAAAATGGCATACTTTAAGCAGCCTAAAAGTCTATCTCTCATAGTATGACTGCTCTATCCCTCTACTGGTTATAGATTGCGACAATCTCTCCAAATACACGGAATAGTATGTGCTATATATTGAAAGGTCTGCCCCCTACCTCATTTTCTTTCTTTCATTTTCTTTGTTACACATACAATAAACAATAATTTGTCTTATCCTTAACCATGTAAGGTAAATTTTTTAAATTAACCCCATTGTATTTTACTATATATATTTCCATGCTAAAGCAAGCATGGAGCCCAGCCCCAACTGTACAACTCCCTCTTCTCGGTTTATGTGAGATATCATTTGATGTACCCAGGCTGCGAGAAATGCAATAGCCTGTCTACCAATTGGTACTATAGCAGGTGTGTGGTGGTGAAGAGACATGGCCTACATAGGGGAGGACCGGGTTGGTGTAGTCCTAGTTTATTGCTCAAGTACAGCTCCTACGCTTGATCTGACAGGGGTCAAGGGCTTGCATTTTGGCCATTTGAATATAAGAAGCATCCTGGCTAATAATAATATGGACCTTTTCAGACAATACCTTATGAACTCTGGCTTCCACTATTTCTGTGTTGGTGCATCGTGGCTCACTGACAAAATACCCAACAACAAGGTAGATATCCCAGGTTATAACATCTCAAGATTGGACAGACAGGTGGCAGGGCGGGGATGTGGCCTGGTCACATATATAAAGCATGGCATTACATATTCTGACTCAGAACTTGCCAGACACAATCAATATAAGTAATGACGACATCCAACTTCAATGGATAGTCATATGTGCCTCTACATGGGCAAAATTTGACACCGGCGACACGGCCCTTTTAGGCCCTTTTAAAAATCGACAGACACAAAAAATTAGGGATAAAAATGGACCCACAGATTTTTCTCTACTATCTCTTATATATGTAAAAATCCACACAGTGACACGGCCCTGTTGCTAAAAATTGATACGGCGACACGGCCAAAACCGTGGGGACCCATGTAGAGGCACAAATATGAGACATCTAGTTATAGCTAATACATATAGGCCACCCTCTAGTTATATAGATATTCGGTGGACGAGGCACAAGGTTCGTGTCCCAACACTACATTCCTAATTCCTAGTTACCTGGCTAATGCCATTACCTCATTATCAGATGCATTTAACAATATTGGCTCTGACAAATACCCGGAATCATACATAATGGGTGATTTCAATACTGATTTTGCAAGGTTTAACCCTAGTAAAGTCAAAGTCAGAAATATGTGTGCTCACCTTGGTTTAATACAGCTAATTAGGCAAATCACTCGCTTTAATATTAAAGGGAATCATACAACCATAGATCTTATAATGACAAACTCCATACATGTTGTTAACAGTGGTACTGCCACTATGAATTTGTCTGACCATGAAATGATATTTTTCACTCGCAAGCACACCAAACTGCCTCAAGAGAAGTTATGTGTCATTGGTAGATCTTACAAAGATTATTCTCCTATTGCATTCACAAAGGAATTAATTAACCAAGATTGGAAGAACTTCAATGCCTGTGAAGACCCTGAAGTGGCTTGGGAACTATATACCTCTTCCATAGCCCGTTTGCTTGATATATACAGTCCAGTAAAACAATTTAATATTGGACATGTCAAGGCTAAGTGGTTCGATGCTGGCCTCTTGTCACTAATCAAGGACAAAAACCTTGCTATGAAAAAGTACAAAAAAAACCTTAATGTAGATGATTACAATATTGCTATTTATTTAAGAAATTATACTAAGAACCAATGAAGAATTGCCAAAAACAGATATCATAAGAATTTAATTGACAACCATATTAAAGATGCACGGAAATACTGGAAGGCTGTTAACGCAGTTATTAATCCAAAACTCTCGGCAACCAGCTTCAGTCTCATAGACCAGACAACTACTAACCCTGTCCCTACTAATGATATTGCTGAGTATATAAATACATACTCTGCCACGATAGGAGTCAACCTAGCTGCTAACCAAAACACCCCATGGGTATTTGTTGGCACTGAAATTGATGCAAATTTTTACCTTACACCGGTCACAGAGCAGGATGTCATCAAATTGGCTAAGAAAATTAATACAAGCAAATCATCAGGTGTCACACATATCTCCTCTCAGGTTTTGAAGGATTGCATTCTGGCTATGCCTGGAAAATTTGTTCACATACTCAATCTGGGAATAACCACTTCCATATACCCTAGCCCAGTGGGCACAGAACATTGAATCAACATTGATAAGTGGTTGACAATGTTGATACAATATTGATTCAACGTTGAATCAACGCTAAACTGGATTTTGTGCCCACTGGGAGGGACTGGAAGAAGGCCACTGTTAAGCCTCTACCAAAAGGTGGTGACCCGTCAGATGTTAACAACCTCAGGCCTATTTCTATATTACCTCTTCCTACTAAACTTATGGAAAAGGTAATGCACAGGCAAATAGTTGGTCACCTAAATGAGAACCAGATATTGACCACCACACAGGTTGGGTTCAGAAGCCAGAGATCTACCTAGGACAGTTTAACCAAATTCACCAACTCTATCAGGAACGCAGTCAATAGAGAACTAACAACTACTGCTATATTTTTAGACTTTCGGAAAGCTTTTGACACAATAAATCACAATATTCTATTGAAAGAATTTACCAAATTAGGACTCCATAACACTCTCGTAAAATTAATTCAAAATTATCTGTCTGAAAGGGTTCAGTCTACATGTGCAAATGGTATGGTATCTCCCCCTCATCATGTTGGTTGTGGAGTGCCTCAGGGTTCTGTCTCGGGTCCCCTTTTATTCATCATATATATAAATGATCTCCATAATGTTCTCAAAGACTTTTCCTGTCAGCACTATGCAGATGACACTGTCTTATACATAGAGCAAACCTTGAACACCCCTAATCTCCAAGCTACTATTAATGAGGACCTCCAAACGGTTCATAAATGGTGTGAAAGGAATAAGCTCTAACAGTTGATACTAGGAATAATTACCACAAAACGGGTGCTTTCATCATCTTTAGTTGTCCCCAGTGTCATAGAGAGAGAAATTATATATGTATCATCTATAATGTAGCAAAGGCTTCAAGATTGACCCTTTGATAATTGAAATAATGTACAGTATGTATAGTAATGTATACTATGTTAATACATACAACCAGAGTCTGGGCTACGGCTTTAAAGTAAGAGCTTCCACTAAAGTCTCCAAATTTCCCTTGTTTACAGATGTTCAATGTAATGAATTTTCTCACCGTAAATCACATCACAGAGATACACTGTCAAATTTTACACTGATTCTCCGTAATTTCAGCACAATATTTTTATAATACATCTTTTAGTATCAAGGTTCATGTTTACTGAAGAAACCACCCCAGTGGGCACAAAACCTTGATTTAACATTGGCAACTGGTTGATATAGGGTTACACGGTAGATCAATCTGTTTTCAACATTGATGCAATGTTATTATTTCAACGTTGTCAACTAACACCTGTTTCAACATTGATGCAATGTTTGGATATCAACCTTGAATCAACCATGCATTTCCCACTGTTCCCACTAGGTGCCTTCACACCATACTCCTTAGCATTTCTATCTACATGCTACACATATTTTCCCTAATTATAAGCTCTTATTTTCTCATCAATCTATACATTTGATCAAAATGTCATTCATTTTCATTGACAACAATGATGTGTGCATTTGGTTGACATTTGGAATTAAATTACAAGAATACATACATGGTTTCAGTAAGACTGCCTTTTTTGCTAAGTATAATAGATAAAGCCTTGAAATGGATATGATCACCTCTTAGTATAATCATCAGAGGTCATTCATGCACGCCTACCCTGGATGGTGATAGAAATATCATTTAATCTTGGAGAAATGGGGGGGGGGGGATGTTGTGATGAAAATATATAAATTGCAAGGAATGCGTCTCCATAAGAATACTGCATTTAGGTTGAAAACATGACAATATATTGAATCTCAAATTATGTATCAGCAGTCAATATCAAATCGATGTAAATGATCATTTATTATGTTTATTTGTTGTTGATTCACAATGGCCATATCAATGTTGAATCACTGATGAATGATCAATGTCGATGACCTCATCAATATCAACCAAATGAAAACCCTGTATCACCTGTTTGATATAATGTTGAGCACTCATTGAATCAACTGCAGTTTGCCCACTGGGACGTTCGCTATCTAACCTATATAATTAAACAGCTGTTCATGATGCCAAAAAAACAAACAATATACGATTTGATTGTGTAAAAATTGAGCATATTGCTTAAACATGTAATTTGTGTTCCAGAAAATCGTTACAAAGACAGGGAACACCTATACCGCTGTTACCCGAGGCTGTGATAGCAACTGTAACGAGGCAACAACCGGAAACGTCGTTAGTGCATGCTGCAACAGCGACTTCTGCAACAGTTCGACCAACCTCAAGATATCTGCTGGCGTGCTGCTGCTCTGTCTGATCTCTGCCCTCCTCAGACTCAACATGTACTGAAGTTATTGAGTCCAGTGCTAGTACAGTTAAAAAACACTCTTTTAAAGGAGTGCTCATTTATATAACAGGATGTGCACTCAAAAAGTGGACTTGTCTTCAGACTCTTCTAAGTGACTGTCATAAAATAAATAAGTGACAAGGAAGCGGGTCTTCTGGCTTGGCATGTGCCAGCCCAAAACCCGACATTTGCCAGCTCCAGATTTTATTTGTGGGATGGTAACCTGATAGGATACCTGATAGTTTTGACTCATTTATTTTATGACAGTCACTTAGACGAGTCTGGAGACAAGTTTACTTTTTCAGTGTGGGGTTGCTCGATTTCTTGGACACATTTTATATACCCCTCCACGTCGAGTGGTTTTGGATATTGTTTCCGCTACACCTATGGAATATAATTATGTGCAGGTTTTTTTGCTAAAAAACTGGTAACCTCCCCCCCCCCCCAATTTGAGGGATCGACTCCCCTCCCCCAATCCACTCCCCAGCTGCACCCAGCCCCAGTGTTTAAACCCCCACTGTGCCTCCTTATAATAGGGCTGAGTATGCCTGTCTCAACTCCACTCGGACTGTCGCCGGAGGGGTACCGAGATGTAGGCCTGTAACAAACAACTACCGTAAATTCTCGCGTATAAGCCTAACTCGCGTATAAGCCGCACCCCTAACTCTGACAAATTATATAAGCCGCAGAGGGGGTCTGAATATTGCGATTTTGGTACTGTAGTATACTAATAAAAACTCTCGTATAAGCCACACCCTATATAGGCATGTTTGGTATCAAAAGAAAGCTGAGTCTGACTCGCGGCTTCTACGCGAGAATTTACGGTACCACTCCCTCCCTAACATACCATGAGTTTCTTAAGGGTAAATAACACGAGTAACTTGTTTGTGCTATATAGGGGGCTATATGCAGAAGCCGACCATACAAGTTCTCTTTGGCCCTGCTGTAGTATATCAATAGGGGACTTGAAGTCTCGCAATAAAATGTTGATCTAATTTTTCCCCGTTTTAAACTTAAGATCCCTACATGTGAATTACCCTATATTGGTCTCAGATTTGCAATCTTAAGACCCAACTCTCCATATTAGTGGAGATATATGGAGAAATCCCTCAAGCGTGTGGGTGATAATAGGGGGAGCCCGTACGTGTCTCGTGACGAGACTTCGCGACCCTATGCTACCACATAACCAAGAGGCCTTGAGGCTTCATGCCATCATTAAAGGGTTAAGGATCAACTGTTAGCTCAGGTGAAGTGGAAGTTAACCCTAGTTTACTCTGTATATGATTGTAATGAGACATACATCCACTTTGTGATCATTGTTAATAGTGTTCAATTCATTTCATAATCTGAAAAAGAAAGATTGGAACCAACCATTATGACCTGAACTTGAATGTTGCTGGGTCTAGGCAGTACCTGCTTATAGCTTGGAACCAGTAAACAGGAACCAGAAGGTATGGCGGTAGTCGACTTTCTGCTTCCAGTTCCTGTTGGCTGGTTCCATGCTAACAACAGGGATTGCTCAGAGCCAGCAAAGGTTCAATATTAATGTGAATATACCAGCCTTTCCATTATGGGATATGTACTGGCTATCACCTTTTGTGGGATCCACCATACTCTTTATTAATCCATTTTCTAATGCTGTAAGCAAAGAGCAAATAACACTAAGAGGGTCCACTTAGGTGTTCTGCCATGGGTTAGCATTGTACCTAAGCAATGAGAACACCTCAAAATAATATTGCTGGAAGTGTAGCTTAGATTTCTAGTCTTGTATGGCCTGTGGCACCCCCTGGTGGATGGAGCGTATAGTTCACTGTTCCCACCTAAATCCATGTTAACTGCTAACCCTCTGGAGCTATTATTACTGATTAAATTTCCTCCACATTCAACATGGATATGAAGAAAAACACATAAAAGAAATGTATGGAGTTGAAAACCTCTTTTTTAGGAACTGAAATGTGGTTTCATCTATAGTTAAGTAGATAGGGTTTGAGTGGCTTATGCGGGCTGCACTCTCCATCCACCAGGGGGCGCCATCGACGTTTGGGGACAAGAAATCATCCAGTGGACCCTCTTATTATTCTTTGCTCTTTGCTGTAAGTCGACATATAGGACTGTAGACTAGTGTCCTAATTGTAGCACCACATACCACATAGACCACAGCCTGCAAATGTCTGTCCAGCATGAGCATATCTTGGTATCCTGAGCAGCATTCTTAAAGCTGGGCCGTCAGGGAATAAGTTCAGCATTTTTCATATATGGACTAAAATAAGAGTTCCACCAGAGGGCAGCAGTGTTTGGACAGGGGACCATGAGCATTGTCCAGCTACAACATATTCACCCTATCTTGTGCCTGTAAGAGCTGAGCTCCCAGCCCTTAAGAGCCCTCTTGTGAATGAAAACTGAACTATATCCTAAAGTGCTTTTGGCCTCACTTCAACCATGACGGTCAAGCTTTAAGGCATCACTGTATGCTACAGTTAACTTATCAGGTTAATATTTAAAGCTCACTGGTTAACCCCTTTGAAGAAAACATTATGATTAAATACTCTAACTGTATCATTCATTTGTATGGGAAAATAATAAGGAAATATATCTACTGACACATTCCATAGAAGATCTAGCATATATATTTTTTCAGATGACAATAGTGATTACATTTGTATGATACAATGTTATTATGATACAATGTTATTGTAAGGCAAAATGAATCTTAGATATGTAAATTTTAATCAAATTTGGTTTTTGGTCGAAATGATTGTTAGAAAAGTGAATAAACAATGAGTAAATCCACTGTATAACCTCATGTTGTTTTCATTATCATAAGACTTAAGGGAGTGGTCATGTTTTAACAGTGAGTTTTTAAAATGTATTTATTGATTGATTTGCTTAATATAAAAGTGTACAATGACACCCCAGACTTATCTCAAGTTAGCAAGGTAGCCATCCACAAATAGTAGTAGTCTTGCCTCGCAGTAGGACAGATATTTATATGCTGCTTGCCCAATACAACAGTGACCGCATCTAAGGATCGAATCTATGAAATGCATCTATGAGGTGAGGGAGAAACCCACTAGCGGGGCACATCCCCTACTCTTTTCAAAGATTAGCTAATCTTTAATTTGCCTGGTTCTACACACCTGGGTTAGTACCATATATAGTAGGCGCAACAAGGGACCAAGTAACTAGGCGCCACCCAAGTTACATGTAATCTTAAAAACTCATTTTCCCGGTAATCTTAATGATTCCCCCCTTTTCTCAAGATGGCGCCACTGTATGGCCCCATCCTTTAGAGGTAGATGGGTTCGGCTATAGTTCTGTTTCATAAAAGAAAAATAAGAAAGAAGAGAGAAAGAAAAAGGGGGTACGGGGGCAGAGCTCCAATATATGCAACAATGTTACTTACAGTGGTGCCATCTAAACGTTAAGTTACCTGTAACCTTATAATGCCCTCTTTTGCGGTAATCTTATTCAGTTTCCAGGTAAAATGAGTGGCGTCTGGTTGCTTGGTCAGTTTGTCCCCACATGCATAGTAGGAAGGGCCAGACAAACCAAGACATTTGATATCTCAGAATGTAGGGATGTCATTGACATCTAATTCATGTCGATGACATTTATTGACATATAGTTGTCAATATATCAACATAATAGCGATATGTCAATATAGTGAATGTCAATGCCATTCCTATCAGAAGGTAAACCATACATACTTATATATATAGACAAATGCCAACGCCCATTGATACTGTCTCCAGGCCCGTATCCAGACCTCCAGATGGGGGGGGTGACCTGGCTCCAAAAGTGGACCTTTTACCATCCCGGAAAATTTGAAATAACTAGACTTCCAATGGTGCATTCTGATGCATTTTCACATCTAATATTCTAGAGGGGGGGGGGCAAGATCTGGCTGAGGTAGTTGTTAGGGGGTGAAGTATCACAAGTGCAGTGTGGAGTATCACAAGTGCAGCACTGTGTATCGAAAGTGCACTAGGCCAGTCCTCACTCCCTAGAAGTTCCCCACCTAGATCACCCCCAAAGGTCCCCCCAAGGTCCCACACCATCGATAGTCCTTGCTCCCTTGAAGTTCCTGACCTAGGTCACCCTCAAAGGTCACCCCTAAGGTCCCACACCATCCATGGACCTCCCTCCCTAGAAGTTTCCCACCTAGGTCACCCCCCAAGGTCCCGCACCATCGACAGTCCTTGCTCCCTAGAAGTTTCCCACCTAGGTCACCCCCCAAGGTCCCACACCATTGACAGTCCTTGCTCCCTAGAAGTTCCCCACCAAGGTCACCCCCTGAAATTTCCACTGTCTCCTTTCCTAGGACATTACATAGACAGCCCCTAGATCCTAATGATTCAATGACCTAAGGTCCAATATGATGAAATATCTATTATAGAGTTTAGTGAATAGTATTTGCAGGCATTCAAAAATTCTATTTTAACGTTTGACTCCGTAAAATCCTTAATAATTGTCCGATTTACAAGCCGCAAAAACCTTTAGAAAGCTAGTGTCTAGGGGTCCAAAATGTGGACCCTTTTCTCTCTGGGGGTCCGTGGGGGGGGGGGGGGGGGGTGACGAGTACCCCAAGTCACCCCCCTAGCTACGGGCCTGGTCTCTGTTGTATTTCACGAGTGGGGGCTGGGGCCATATCCCACGAAGCCGCAGGCTGAGTGGGATATGACCCAGCCCCCACGAGACAGTATCAATATAGTTGGCATTTGTGTTTATTTTTCATTTTCCCAGCCCATTGAATACGGCCACATTGTATTCAATGGGGGCATTGAATACGGCCCTTCAGTGCTAAAGCATAGGGAATCTTGTATTTCAAAAAAATAAAACACAGAAATCCCTTTATATAACACAGAAATTACATTACAAGGACTAAGGGTAAGACACATTAAAGCGCACTGGAGGCCCGAGGGTTGACGCTCCCGTGACGTACGGTGGACATGGCATGGATTCTCCCAACACTACATTCCTAAGGCCACTCAAAAAATAAAATGGTTTCTCATCACCGCGCGCATCATCAAAATCAGCTTTTGAGGAAATTTTTTTTTTAGCCAATTTTTTATGACAAATTTGATGATATTGGGATATTTGGTATCAAATTAAAGCTAATACTGCCAGTAATGCAGCGGGATAGAAATAAACTTACATTTTCCCTACTTTTGAAGATCCTTAAATTCTTAACTTCCAAAATGTGACCTGACCTGGCCCCACCTGAGAATGGAAATTTGAACTTTGGTCATTAGGCCACTCAAAAAAAAAGGTGGTTTCTCATCACCAAGGTCTGAAAAATCTGACGAGGGAGGCTCTTTTTTTTTCTTCTTTTTTTTACATGCTTAGTTTGGTATCAGGAATGTAGCCGGAGATTTTTCAAAAAAGAATTCCCACCCCAGCCCAGTTGTTTATGGTACCGGGAGATATACAAAACATTTTAAATTATTTTTTGAAAAATCTCTGGAGAGCCTGACAGGGTACTGATTTCAAGTCAGGTCCGGAAAAAATCCATCGCCTTGACGCTCCTGTTACATTATTTGAAGAGGAGCGGCATTAAAAGTCTGAATTCCACAGAATCATTCCCTAACGAGCAAATACCATAACATGATTTTTCAATGGAGATTTAGACTAGAGAAAACCCAGATTGGCCGATTATATACTACAAATAACCAAAAATATCTCAATTTCTGACCCCAATTAAACTTTTAACTACTAATAGTTGTCCATTTTTTAAGCGCACGTACTGTGCGATAATTATGTCGAATACGGTATACCAAATTTGGTACCCATCAAACTCTCTAGTTCTAATACTGAAATGTGTTTCTACTATAATTGTTAATTACATCGAATAAGGTTTCTTGTTACTATAAGAATTTCATCATATTTTACAAGCATCTAGATTGATAACAAACAATGTACAGATTTTCAATGAAAATTAAAACTGTTTAATAGGTAATTATCAACAGCCAAGAAAACTTTGAAGTTTAAGACAGCCCAGAATATGCCAAGTTCAATGGTCAAAGAGCAGAAATACATTGTAGTATCTCTTTGTATGAAGACTAAAGGGATCCATGTGCCTCAGTATTTATAACAGCTATGTAGTTTTGTTGAGCAGCAGAACTGGATATATTTGGCTCTGAGCCTTGGGAATTTGTGAGTGTTGGGATGGGTTGTTTTGTAATGGGTTGTTTTGTGATGGGCTGTTTTGTGATGGATTGTTCTGTGATGGGTTGTTCTGTAATGGGTTGTTCTGTCCTGGGTTGTTTAGTCCTGGGTTGTTTAGTCCTGGGTTGTTTAGTCCTGGGTTGTCCTGGGTTGACTCTTGTTGAGCTGACCCCATGTGATCAGGCTGGCTGTGCCCCGGTGGGTTAGACTTGTAGGTTATCACATACTGTAAGGGTTGCCCCGCGGCCCCCTCAGACCGCTGCACCTTGGTCACGGTTGCGTGACCACCGATCAGTTTGTGGATGGGCACGGTCATGGGGCCGGCAGACTTGACCACGTAGGCGCTCTTTATGGGCTTCTTGAAGGTGGAGTTGAGGAGGGTACGGAGAGCATCGTCCTCCCCGAGGGGCACCGCTTCTAGCTGCTGGTTCGGTTTAGCCGCTAACACCGGGCCCTTCCCAGGGGCCCTAGCTGCTTCTAAGGCCGCTTTTAGAATAGTATCGGCATCAAACGCCTGGTCTGTCACCGGTGTCTGTACCGGCGTCTTTATTGGTGGTGTCTTTACATTTGGTGTCTTCACTGGTGTCTTTACGACTGCTACCGGTTGCTGATCCTGCTCAGTGGTTAATCCCGAGCCCTTCCCAGGGGCCCTTGCAGCTTCTAAAGCAGCGGCCATGATGGCATCGACATCGATGACCTGGTCTGTCAGCGGTGCCCGTCCTACTGGTCTCTTGACGACCGGCCTCTTGACGACTAGCGCCCTATTACCGCTACCTCTGGGCTGGGGTGGTACCGGGTTCCCAGCCTCGTCTAGCAGCGTCAGGTGGGACATGCTGCACTTGACGCCCGGGTGGCAGGTAGAGAAGTGACTCCTCCTCTTCCCGCCGGTCACCGTCTGCTCACACAGCCGGCACTGGTAGCTCAGGAAGGCTCGGTACGCCCCGGCCGGCCTCTCCCCCTCCTGGTGCACCTCGTACAGGTGGCGCTGTAGTGCCGTCTTGTGTCGCATGTCGAGGCCGCACACCGTGCAGACGATGGTCGGCTTGTCAGAGTGGGTTTTCAGATGGGCCTACAAATAAAGATAAAGTTAAAAGAGATCACCAGATGAAGGCATATGGGTGAAATGAGTACAAATGTAAAACTATGGAAAATTAAATTGATTGAAATTTGTCACCCTAGTCATGTTTACCATAAAGATAAAGAACCAAACCGCCAGTGCCAGTTATACAATATTCTCCAAGTATAGTTGCGGGTAATACCAGGGTTTAAAAAATATAGAACAGTTCTAAAATGGACATCTTCAGACCCCAGGTGCAGGTTATATGATTCTCCCCAATTTGGGATGCGGGTTATAAGCAGGAATTTACGGTACTAAAATGACGTAATACAACATCACTACTCACATTGAGCCCCCAGCGGGTGGGGAATCCCTTGTCACACCTGTACTACTCACATTGAGGCCCCAGCGGGTGGGGAATCCCTTGTCACACCTGTACTACTCACATTGAGCCCCCAGCGGGTGGGGAATCCCTTGTCACACCTGTACTACTCACATTGAGCCCCCAGCGGGCGGGGAATCCCTTGTCACACCTGTACTACTCACATTGAGCCCCAAGCGGGCGGGGAATCCCTTGTCACACCTGTACTACTCACATTGAGCCCCAAGCGGGCGGGGAATCCCTTGTCACACCTGTACTACTCACATTGAGCCCCCAGCGGGCGGGGAATCCCTTGTCACACCTGTACTACTCACATTGAGCCCCCAGCGGGCGGGGAATCCCTTGTCACACCTGTACTACTCACATTGAGGCCCCAGCGGGCGGGGAATCCCTTGTCACACCTGTACTACTCACATTGAGGCCCCAGCGGGTGGGGAATCCCTTGTCACACCTGTACTACTCACATTGAGGCCCCAGCGGGTGGGGAATCCCCTGTCACACCTGAACTACTCACATTGAGGCCCCAGCGGGTGGGGAATCCCTTGTCACACCTGTACTACTCACATTGAGGCCCCAGCGGGTGGGGAATCCCTTGTCACACCTGTACTACTCACATTGAGGCCCCAGCGGGTGGGGAATCCCTTGTCACACCTGTACTACTCACATTGAGGCCCCAGCGGGTGGGGAATCCCTTGTCACACCTGTACTACTCACATTGAGGCCCCAGCGGGTGGGGAATCCCTTGTCACACCTGTACTACTCACATTGAGGCCCCAGCGGGTGGGGAATCCCTTGTCACACCTGTACTACTCACATTGAGGCCCCAGCGGGTGGGGAATCCCTTGTCACACCTGTACTACTCACATTGAGGCCCCAGCGGGTGGGGAATCCCTTGTCACACCTGTACTACTCACATTGAGGCCCCAGCGGGTGGGGAATCCCTTGTCACACCTGTACTACTCACATTGAGGCCCCAGCGGGTGGGGAATCCCTTGTCACACTTGTGACACCTTTGGGGGTGGGTGTGGCGTGTCATGTGCTGCTTGAAGCGCTGCTCGGTGATGAACCGGACGTCACACGGCGTACACTCGTAGTTCCACCGCCCTGTGTGAAGCATCATGTGCTCCCGGTACGGAGCATTCGCCTGGACACGGTAAGACAAACAAAGTCAGAATTCAAGGTGCTAACAATTTCTATGAAATGGCAGATAACAGAGTTAGTGTTTCACGAGGCAGACAAAGATGACAGACGCTAAAAGGGGCATCCTATACGGTCATCATGGTGTATAATATCTAATACTGACATGAAAACTCATCAAATTATAGTTCATTAAATTTGTGTTTTTCCTGGAGAGAGGAAGGCATATTCACTATCTTTGAACCCGAAGACCTTTATGTTCTTTGTCGGGTTGGGAGTCTATCAACCTTTTTATTATGGTCGGCATGATGCTTTGCGGGCAGAACTGGATAGTTAGTCACCAGGGCTGCATTCATGTATAATGATGACAAAGGGTATATTGAATTGAATTGGAACTTCATGTATTTATAGTGAAACGCAGGTAGGTTGAGGACATGTAATTCACTGCAGGGGAGGGTACAATTTCATATTCTGGATCCAGGTTTAATAGTTATAAAGGAATGCTGATTCATTAGGTACAGAGGGGGGATGGGGGTGTAAATTTTGTTTTGCATACCTTTATATTGTATATACCGTAAAACCGCGCATATAAGCCTTACTCGTGTATAAGCCGCACCCTGACTTTAGGCCGATCCTATTCATAAGCCGCACTGAAGATCTGATTATGGTGAATTTTGTACTGTATTATAATAGCAAAAACTGGCTTATCAGTCGCACCCGGACTTTGTGCCATTCCTATAAGGGGCACTCTTGATCAGACTCAGGTACTAGGCGCGGCTTGTACACGAGGTTTTACGGAAATGTGTTATTCAGGTCTGAGCAGCCATATTTAACTATTTTCACGAAGTATAAAGTAAAAAACAGACTTGACTTACCTTAGTCCCCTTGAAGGACTTGCCGCACACGAAGCATGTGACGCGGGGGCGGGGGTGGCGGCCGGTCTGCTTGGAGGGGGGCGGCTTGCCGGTGACCACGCGGCACACCTTACGGTGAACCTTCAGCCCCATCTGGGTCTGCAGCTTCTTGTCACACAGGTCTACAGGCAACATAGAGCGTACTTATAGGCACTAAATATTAAATTGCTGTATGGCATTTTTAGTGTAAATCGGACCATTTAGGTGCCTCTACATGGGTACCCCACAATGTCACCGGGTCAAATTTAAGCAAAAGGGCTGTGTTGTGGCGTTGATTTTTATCCCATATATAGCTATACTTTCTTTAATTTTTTCACGTCCACTGATTTTTAAAAGAGCCATGTCGCCCCTGTTGATTTCTTTAAGGGCTGTGTCGCTGGTGTCGATTTTTACCCGTGTAGAGGCACATTTAGGTAATAAAACATGAAAAAATTTGTTTAATTTTAGACAAAAGTTCATTATTCTCATATTCTGTTACATGGCAAAAAATAAATAGCGTTGGGAGATTGATTCTTTTTTTTAAACCATTTTTTTTTTAAAGTAAAAATTATATATTTAGTACGGTAAGTAAAAAGCCTAAAATTATCATAGAAATTTTCCAAAAATTAAAAACAAATTAGGGTTCAGTCAGACAGGATACTGGAATACAACTTTTTTTTTTTGGCCTTAGTAAAATAAATAGAATTGTGACACTGACTGCACTGGAAGTAGCGTCCCTGGGGGGCGGTGCCCGGGTGCTGCCGCTCCATGTGAGACTGCAGCAGCTTGGACTGGGAGAAGGGCCGGGTGCAGACGGGACAGCTGTATGCAGGGCGGGGCGACGGGCGGCACAACACCGTGTCATGGTCGGTCAGTGTGTGGAAGCTGAGCAGGCTGCGGGTGTCGGTCACCGTGAGACACTGGGTGCACCTACATGGAGATATACAGGGATATAACAGTTATATAACACACATGTATAGGGGACATGTATAGGGAGGGCAGACACAGCACCGTGTCATGGTCTGTCAGTGTGTGGAAGCTGAGCAGGCTGCGGGTGTCGGTCACCGTCAGGCACTGGGTGCACCTACATGGAGATAATACACATGTATATGTAGCACATATCCACACAGACAATACACAGATAGTACACACAGATATAGGTGTCAGGGTGTAGAAGCTGAACCTGGTTTTCCTTGAATGATGTCGGCAGGATTCACGCATCATGAGGATAGAGCGCATATATCACATTAAAGCACTATGCGGGCTGATGTGATAATTCATTTCTAATACATTCGAAATATGAATAACCATTTGTGAACCTAGGTCTTTTTCTTTAAAGTGGAAAATGAAAATAAGATAGGACATGCTACGAGAACAAAACTTTTGTTTAGGGTTTAAATTAATAATGAAGGATCATCAATGATCAGAAACGAAACAACATGAGCTCAATAAACAAAAAATCCAAAAATGTTTGCAAAAATGTAGACTACAAATAAAAACTGAAAAATAATAATTCCTTATGTTGGGGTTTCTGTGCGCGGGCTGCGGCTTGAGGTTGCTGGGCTGCATCTTTAATTTATATGGCCCGGAAAAAGAATCACGGTAGGACAAAGAAAATAAGATCGGACAGGCTTCTAGACCAAAACCTTTTAGACTTTAAAAAAAAAAAGAACTACTGACTTGAACTGCTCCTTGGGCGCGGGCTGCAGCTTGCGATTAATTTAAATGGCCCGGAAAAAGAATCCCAGTAGGACAAAGAAAATAAGATCGGACAGGCTTCTAGACCAAAACTTTTTTAGACAGTTTAAAAAAGATATACTAACTTGAACTGCTCCTTGGGCGCGGGCTGCGGCTTGCGGTTGCCGCCCTGCATCTTGTGCACCTCCCTCTGGTGGTGGCTCTGCTGGTGGTCCATGTAGAACACCAGGGGGCACCACCGGCACCGCACCAGGTCCTTACGGTGGGAGCGGGCGTGCAGCGCCATGCCCGCAAGGTCATCAAAGGTCAGGTCACAGCGCCGGCAGCTGTAGCGGCACACAGGGGCATCACTGCAAACAGATGCAGCAAAAGATAATTGTCCTGTGAATCTCCTGATATGAGATGTTCGCAAAAATAGCCATTACAAACATTAAACTTTATTAGGCCAGTAAAAAAGAGTCATATATGAAAGACTAATTGTAATTTGACTGTATTACGCCAATAAGAATATTCAAAACTGAAACTGAAAATAAATTTGGACTGCAAAGCTGTAAACACTACTTTATTATGTCCAAGTCCCCCTTACTTGGTGCCCTGGTCGGTAGCCGCGGTGTAAACACTACTTTATTATGTACAAGTCCCCTTTACCCGCTGCCCTGGTTGGTAGCCGCGGTGTAAACACTACTTTATTATGTACAAGTCCCCCTTACTTGGTGCCCTGGTCGGTAGCCGCGGTGTAAACACTACTTTATTATGTACAAGTCCCCCTTACTTGGTGCCCTGGTCGGTAGCTGCGGTGTAAACACTACTTTATTATATACAAGTCCCCCTTACCCACTGCCCTGGTCGGTAGCCGCGGTGTAAACACTACTTTATTATGTACAAGTCCCCTTACCCGCTGCCCTGGTCGGTAGCTGCAGTGTAAACACTACTTTATTATGTGCAAGTCCCCTTTACCCACTGCCCTGGTCGGTAGCCGCTGTGTAAACACTACTTTATTATGTACAAGTCCCCCTTACCCACTGCCCTGGTCGGTAGCCGCGGTGTAAACACTACTTTATTATGTACAAGTCCCCCTTACCCACTGCCCTGGTCGGTAGCGGCGGTGTAAACACTACTTTATTATGTACAAGTCCCCCTTACCTACTGCCCTGGTCGGTAGCGGCAGTCCCCCAGTGCGCCTTCTCGATGTGCCGCATGACGTGGGTCTCGTTGTAGTAAGTCATGTCGCACACCGGACACGGGAACTCCAGGCGGTCCTGAACAGGCGGAGAGCATTGAATATTTTTTGAATTGTAAACGTATATTTATTCATCAAATGATTTTCTATACAACGTTGGTATTCAATGTACAGGAAATAGCATAATGAATGATATATTGTTCATGCATGATATGATCTGTATGGTGTCATGTAGGGCGTTATATTTATACAGGAATACAATAACGTTGATACATGTGCATCAGTGGTTTTTAGGCAAACTCTTAGGTCTAAGTTGCGTAAATTCTTAACTAACATTATATGATTAATATGTGTTGGTTGACACCAATTATGTAGTTGATAATAGCACTGCACCTCTCGGCAGTTTTAGTTGAGCATTTGGCTCCATAGCGGACTACTGCTATACAGAGCTTCACTCAAAAGTCACCTTGTCAATGGCTACTGCACTCGCGGAGTTCATGTTTGTTTACTTCCGCAGGATCACCATTTTGAATTTCTCTATGGACACGTGACCCTTGGAGCGTGGAAAATGGCTGGAGCCTTCAAAACAACCCATCTTTATTGCACACTACCCTCGGGAACGGCCCTCTGATTGCTTTAACCATGGTGGGTAATATTCACCTTGAAATAAATAATTTTATTCACTGTATCTATCAGTACCAGTATTAAACCAAGATATAATCGCGCACTCACTGGAACATATGGGTCTTCAGTTGGGTAACTTCCCATACCTTCAACATTGCTGTACTATGAATGGGCATGCCTACCTGGAGAGGGGCTGGTTGGTGCTGTGTAGGGGCGGGCTGGTCACCCTGGGCTGCTGGTTGCTGCTGGGTGGGGTTACTGGTGTCCGCTGGTTGCTGGTGGCTGGTGTTACTGGTGTCCGCTGGTAGCTGTACCTCTGTACACCCCCCCGTGGCGGCATGCTGCGTGTAGGCCTCCTCACTGAGGTACGTGCCCCCACACCGCACACAGTCGTACTTAGGGTCGCTATCCGGGATGGGGTCCCGGAGGTGTATGCGCTCGTGTTTGGCCCGGTCGTTCTTCTCGTGGTAGGACATGTCGCAGTGCCGACACGGGTAGCGGTAGCGTCGCTCGACTACTAGCCGGGTGCTGGCGTCATGCACCAGGAGGCGGTGGTAGCACAGCAGGCTCTTGGTGTCGGCGTAGGCCCCGCAGCTACCACACGTCAGGTCCTCCTGCTCCTTCTGCCGGTCCCGGTACGACCCCCCGGCCGCCTCGTGCACCCGGTAACTGTGCTCCTGCACCTGCGGGGGTCAAAGTCAAAGTGACATGGTCTGATTTTTTCCATATTTTGAATCCTGCTTAAATGTGTTTTAAATATTGTTACAATATGTGGAGGATAGGGCACAATGCAATGTCATCTATGGGCTATAGGAACCCAAGAATAGGTTAAGCTGTGGCCCAACTATAGTATTTTACAGTGTATTGTCAAGGGGGGAATTATAGCGTGCACTCCAAAACTAGAAAATTGAGCCATAATCTGATAGTTAGTTGAATTCTAAGCTGAATCCTAGGGAATGAGACTAAATAAAGTAGCTGGCACATGAAATATGGCCATAGGGAATATGCTGGTTCATTTTGAAGAAAATTGATTTTTGAGCCCCTTATAAGCGGAGCCCCCAGTTTGAGAGCATAGATTATTATAATTTGGACCCATTTAAACATGGTTAAACTACAGTTTGCTTGATAAAAAAAACCTCCCTTATAAGCCGACCCCCCTCTTTGAGACAATGCTATAAGCCGAATCAGGCCTAAAATCCCTCGAAATAGGTCAACTTATCAGAGAAGTTTTACGGTACCGCAAAACTTCACGTAGAAGCCGCGGCTAGTACACAAGTCAGATCGGCGGTGAGGTTTATAGGATCGGCCAAGCGTCAGGCTGCGGCTTATATGTACGTTTTTGCTCCTATAGTACAGTCTGTACAGTACAAAAACAAGAATTTCCGGACCCCCATTCAGGCTTATGCGAAGTTTTAAGGTATTTCAAAAACGAACACCAAGTTCAGACTGCTTCGTGCTGTGCAGAAGGATTTGTCATGTCTATTATCTAAGTGGATCTTGTCTCTTGCTGAGCAGAAGCACTTGTCATGTCCATGTGATCATGGATGTGATCTCCTTCTGAGCAGAACAAGAAATCTGCCCATACACTCTTCATTCATAGCACCTTCAAGCCAGTGACTAAGCCTCATATGAAGAGTCTAAAGACAGGGCTATGGAGGAGAGACCGGGCTTCCAGTTTTTTCAACTTGAGATCATATCTTTGAGATTGCTCAGAAAGACTTGGCATGGAGATCAGTGTGGTAGAGCCAGTCTGTATATCTGTAGGACCACGGGGCGAGAATCAGTTATGACTCTGCCTTCTTGTTATAGGATCATACACACATAATAACTTTTGATTGAGAAAAATATCAAATATATCCGAAGAGGCCCTACAACTGAATATCATGATTATCTTTTTAGTGATTGAAAAAAAACCACACTTGATTTCATGGAAAAAATAGAAGAGGTACCTGGTTCTTGCGCTCGAAGACGAGGTTACAGGAGGGGCAGGGCAGCATGCGGTCCCGGTGAGACCGGGCGTGCGGCAACATGTCCTTGAGCCCCGCGTACACCAGGGGGCAGAAGCTACACGACAGGTGCCCCGTGTCTGCGTCACGCCGCCAGTGGAACCGGTCCATGTGCTAAAACATGGGGGAAATCAGAAAATTAGTTTTCTGAAAAAATAATCAATTGGTCCAATCACTGTTAGCCCGCTTAAAAACGATTATCAGCTTTCCGGGATCAATTTAAAGAAATGTTTTGAGTGCCAACGATTGGATATATCATAGACATTAATACATATAGACAAAAGTACGAAAGTTTTTGGTATTTCATGAGGTTGTAGGCAGTTTATAAAAAAAATCGGCCTATGTTAAAAAGTTTAAAAATCGTTTTCTCTTTAATCTTATGTATTGAAAACCCAACTATAAACCGACTCCAATTTGAACTACAAATTCGGCTTATAGAAATAAAAAAAACATACGCCAAAATAAACTCTTCTTATGGCAGGGTTTTACTTACCTTGATGAGGCGGTGCTCGTGGTTGTAGCTGGAGTCACACACAGGGCAGGGGTAGTCTGACACCAGCAGGTGCGGGTTGGGGGCCGGCTCCTCCTGGGCCGTCAGCTCACTCGTCACCTGCACCAGCGGGTCCTCACTCAGCACTGACGTACCCTCCACAACCTCCTGGTACTGCAGAGAAAACCATTTAGATTAATCTATTTGAAAAAATAAATAGACAAATGTCAACGCCCATCGATACCGTCCCTGTTGTATTTCACGAGTGGGGGCTGGGGCCATATCCCCCAAAGCTGCAGGCTGAGTGGGATGCGCCCCAGCCCCCACTCCTGAAATACAACAGAGGCGGTATCAATGTAGTTGGCATCTGTGTTTATTTTTTTATTTGAAGCCATTTCTTTTCCCAGCCCATTGAATACGGCCACATTGTATTCAATGGGGGGCATTGAATACGGCCCTTCAGTGCTAAAGCATAGGAAATCTTGTATTCAAAAATCTCAGAATCATAAGTAGACAGGGTCGGCTTGTATATAATATGCGGAGGTTTTACCGTACATTTGGAACACACATCGATTGAATATTCAGTCTATAGTAGCTGACGATAAACTGTGGTTAATCATTCTCAATTTTGATATATTTGAATTATATTTTCATCAGGCACACGAGGTGGTGTTACAGTGAAGTAGATATTTTCATTATCTCATCATGGCCTGTGTGGGAGGAAATAGTTAATGCACCCACTGTGAGACTGCTACCGTAGTTACCGCTTCCTGTGTGTTGATGGTTGCCCCTGGCGTCCCACTGCCTCCCCCCCCCCCTCCCGGTCAAGGTGTCAATATTTTCTTGCCCCTACAACTCCCCCACCCTTACCCCTTCCTGTGTTAACTGTTCCTCTGGGCATCCCGGGTCCCTGTCCCTGCTAGGAGGCTCTACACCCGACCCCCCCCCCCCCCTGGTGTTAGAAAATGATCACTCCCTTACCCCTTGCTCCGTGTTGACGGTTCCCCCCGGTGCCCCACTGTAGGCGGCTAGGAGGCCCTACCCCCAC
The DNA here is from genome assembly GCA_947462335.1 of Harmothoe impar. Lineage (NCBI taxonomy): Eukaryota > Metazoa > Annelida > Polychaeta > Phyllodocida > Polynoidae > Harmothoe > Harmothoe impar. The sequence goes on along the minus strand of OX381705.1, from coordinate 12,042,680 downwards.
TACACCCCCCCCCCCCCAACACTACACCCCCACTCCCCCCCCCCCCCCAACCCTACCCCCCCCCCCCAACCCTACCTCCCCCCCCCCCATGTTAGTACACCCAGTGTAATAGTTACCCCTTGCTCAGTGTTGACGGTTCCCCTTGGCGCCCAACTGTAGGCGGCTAGGAGGCCCTACACCCCCCCCAACCCTACACCCCCCAACCCTACACCCCCAACCCTACACACCCCGCCCCCATGTTAATACACCCAGTGTTATAGTTACCCCTTGCTCTGTGTTGCCGGTTCCCCCCGGTGCCCCACTGTAGGCCGCTAGGAGGCCCTACACCCCCCCACCCCCCATCTACACCCCCCCCCATCAGATCTACACCCCCCCCCCATCTACACCCCCCCCCCATTTACACCCTCCCCATCTACACCCCCCCCCCATCTACACCCCCCTCCCATCTACACCCCCCCATCTACACCCACCCCCCTTCTACACCCCCCTCCCCCCACCCCCTGGTGTTAGAAAATGATCACTCCCTTACCCCTTGCTCTGTGTTGACGGTTCCCCCCGGTGCCCCATTGTAGGTGGCTAGGAGGCCCTGGGTGACCCCGCGGTGGAAGTGGTGCCGGTGTTGGGTCAGTTTGTCACGTGACAGGAAGGCCGCTGCACACACCTACAACAACAAGTAGTAGCATTAGGCCACTTAAAATTGATTATCAGCTTTGCGGACACTCATTGGAAAAATTTGGTGAGGGAGGGAGGCTTTTTTTTTTTGATATACTTTTTCCTGGAGGTGCGAGAGGGCCTTTTTTCTTTTTTTTTGCATAAATTGATGGTCTGCGCATATGAATGAGGAGTAAAATGCCCTATAAATTTCGTTTCTACCTCTAACAGTTAAGATATTGAAATTTTTGCAACTTGTCATCTGAATTTTTTTAGATGCGGCCTTTTTTGGCCTTTTTTTCTCAAAATGTGAAAAAAAAAAGACCAATGCGGCCCTTTATAGAGTAAGTGTGCGGTGTCCGCAAAGCTGATAATCAATTTTAAGTGGCCTTAGTCACAGCCGAGTGTGTCTAATACAACACAAACTCAAAGAAATAACATGATGATACTGCAAAACCTTGGCTATAAGCGGTTAATTTATATATGATTTTCTCTTTGAAAAAAGTAAAATATATTCCCTGGCCCACAGCCAAATGTCCGGGCCCATAGATTTTCGGAGCTACGGGCCCGGGCGGCCCACAGCTGAACAAGTTAGTGTCTACCCCTGCATGGGTGTCGAAATATCTGGCTGTGTCGCCATGTCGAATTTAAGAGGGGGTGCCGTGTCGCGGTGTCGATTTGTATCCTATACATTCTGCTCTATTTTTCTGTGTCCGTCGAATTTTAAAAGGGCCGTGTCGCCCGTGTCAAGTTTTAAAAGGGCCGTGTCGCCATGTCAAACGTGTCGAATTTAACCAATGTATAGTCACATTTATAGGCTATGCCAATGAAGAAATAACATTAAAAACATCGCAAATAAGCTGCTCCTAGACTTCGGGAACATCCTGATTATGGTGACTTTAATACTGTAGTATATATCTAAAAACTTGCATATAAGCCGCATACAAACTTTGTCCTGATCCTATAAGCCGCACTGGCGATCTGCTTTGTGTACTACCGTAAAACCTCGCGTATAAGCCTAACTCGCGTATAAGCCGCACCCTGAGTTGGGGCTGATCCTATAAGCCGCACTAGCGATCTGAATGTGCTGATTTAAGTACTGTATCATTGTGGCAAAAACTCGCGTATAAGCTGCACCCCGACCATGGGCCGATCCTATAAGCCGCACTGCCGATCTGTTTTGTGTACTAGCCGCGACCTATACGCGAGGTATTACAGCACCAAATGTCAGCTGGTCTGACAAGTAAAAGATCTCTTACCTTTGGGTGGTCACCTAAGGATTAAAATCAAGTGTTTTGGTGTTTCAGGGAGAACTTATGGTGAAATTGTCTTCAACATCGTCAAAATTTGGCCTTATTTTTTAGTCTGATAAAGAGCCCAGTGGGAGGTGAGGGGAGGGGGCATTTATCAGACAAAGGAGGTTGATTATTATCTCTAATACATTTCATGTCCAAGCACAGTTTACTATTAAAAAAAGATTTTTTAACGATTTTTTTTTTCAGTTTTTAGAGAAGATGTCAGATTGCCTACCGGACAGTGGAAGCATGTGTAGCCGTGCATGACGCCGTGTTCTACCAGCTTGGTGTGTGAGTCAAACACCAGGTGGCAGTGCGGGTGGTAGCACGGGTGCTGCCCGCCGTGCTGCCCCTCTCGGTGTGACTTGAACTGACGACTGTTGGAGAACCTCTGCCCACACCCACACTGGTTGTCTGCCGGTGACACCCCGGCGGCCGGGGTCTGCGCGGGGGGAGGGTACTGGAAGGACATTTTGATTGACATTTATTTTTTGAAATACAAGATTTACTATGTTTAAGGAATACCACATAATCTACGCATACGACATCTGGTGGCAAAAAACGAAACTACCTGCAAACATGATATTTGCAGATTTCCCTTACTCATATGTCATGATGTACCTTTATGTAATACTATGCCCTATGGCCATACCTTTACATTTTACATATCCTGCTCACTTAGTTTCCTTTGGGATAAACTTAAAAGGAGTGATAGATTTAGTCAAAACGTCCATAATCCCTATACACTATTCCAACATCTATTTCCCTGAGCGAGGATCAAATTTTAAGAAATCTCTCTAAGCAAGGGTCAATTTTGTACAGGTTTTCAAAATACTGCTAAAGAAAATGTCAATATTCTCCCAAAGTTTCTCCAAGCAAGGGTTAAGGATATTGCCAGGGGTTCAGCTGCACACCTGTGTCATTGAAAAAATTGAGTGCCCCCCCCCCCCCCGGGGTATTTTGACTCACGTTTGGATTGGCGCTGCTAAAGACTTCCACATCGTACTCTTCTACAATCTCCATCACATTGTCGTCCTCCTCCACACTCTCCCCCCAGGTGTTGGGTGTGAGGGTGTGGGTGGTGGAGGTGACCCGGGCTACCCGGCTTCCCGCCTGCTGCATCTGGTACAAACAAGGTTGGTAATCAGGCACAATTCACGCATAAAGACTACAAATGTAATAGTAGGCTTCCCAGGAAAACTTTTTTTAATGGTAAGGTAAAGAAATAACTTGGTCTTATCATAGATACATTCTGGAACTGGTGGAGAATTTACCAAAGGCTTAACAAGAGGGGGGGGGTCAAAATTGTTTAACCGGTTTTGGGCTATATTAAAAAAAAAATCTGTCTCGTTAACCAGGTGTGAAAAACGGTCCCCTACCCTGCATTGTTAAAAAATGGATCACTCCCTTGGTTAAAAAAATGGAGTGTGTGAGTGGCCTCACAGATGACTCAGGGTAATCTGTCAATTCTGGCATCAGAAATGAATTCGAAATATACAGCAGTCCAACATTATAGCACTCCAATGCACTATATGGGTATATATCTAAAACTGGACATCGACATCCATGTATCAGAGTCCTTCTAACAGAAAGCTATATTCAGTTTCATCAAAGTAGAAATACATAGGTTGCTATATGAAGGAGAAGGCCATGTTCATGCCTAAGTGTATGTCTGTGTGGTTGTACATGAGTCTGTGTCCATGAGTGTCTGCATTCATGCTACAGTCTTAGGGTGTTTTTAGGGAAATTTCCCTTTTTTGCGATTTTGATCTTTTTTTCTCGCCAAATAGGGGTTTTTCAGGCAAATTTCTTTTTTTTGTGATTCTGAACTTTTTTCTCGCCAAATAGGGTGTTTTTAGGCAAATTTCACTTTTTTACGATTTTGAACTTTTTTCTCGCCAATTCAGGTGTTTTTGGGCAAATTTCACTTCTTTGTGATTTTGAACTTTTTTCTCGCCAAATGGGTTTTTTTTTAGGCAAATTTCACTTTTTTACGATTTTGAACTTTTTTCTCGCCAATTCAGGTGTTTTTGGGCAAATTTCACTTTTTTGTGATTTTGAACTTTTTTCTCGCCAAATAGGGGGTTTTTAGGCAAATTTCACTTTTTTGCGATTTTGAACTTTTTTCTCGCCAAATCAGGTGTTTTTAGGCAAATTTCATTTTTTTGCGATTTTGAACTTTTTCTCGCCAAATAGGGGGTTTTTAGGCGAATTTCACTTCTTTGCGATTTTGAACATTTTTCTCGCCAAAAGCTGCGGACTCTGCCTCCATGCGTGATCCCATTGATGGACTCTGGATAGACCCATGCATAGTGAAGACCTACATAGTGGACATGAGGTCAAGTTAAAAACTGCAAGTCACTTGTTTTGCAACTTGCACTGAACTGAACCTAATAGCCCTTGACTGGATTGTCAACAATCAATTAAACTATGACCAAACTCCCTCTATTTCGGAGACCAAATACACTATCAAATGATTTATATTTTTTCAAAATAACACCCTGTGTGGAATGGCTCGGTATTCAGGAATCCTACTGCGAATAAAAAAATGTCAAATTCTAATTCTAAATACATGAAAATTGAGAAATGCTGACGTTCACGGGTTATGTAGGAAATGTACTAAAAACAGCAAAAAAAGGCAACAAAACCCTAATTTACTCAAAAACTGTTCAGTAGGATTTTTTCTAACTGAGGTTCCAGTGTTTTCTACCCTCATATTACACATTGGCATAGAGAATACATTGACACCTAGTCAGGATTTTGCGCTAGGAGCAATCTGTGAGGCGAAAAACAGCCAAAATGAGCCACTGGTCTGAAGTATAAAACTGGGCATCGATCACTATAGAGCTACAAAGAGACAGAGAATCGATGTCCAGTAATTAGTGATCTAATTTGAGTACAATACATTATTTCTCATTTCTGACGGCAGAATCGTAATCGCCAGAAAAAGCTACCCTAATTTCATATATTGGAAGTCATATATAATCAAATTCCAGGTGGTGGCTGTAGGTGAGCAGGTGGCTGTGGGAAAGCAGGTGGCTGGGGGCGAGCAGGTGGCTGTCGGCGTCAGCGCCCAGCAGCGCGTAACCGCTGTTTTACGTCTCGGCCGTAAAGCGAGTCGATCGGAGCATCAGCAGCGACACCATCGCCGTTTCCGTTTCGGTCGGCTACAGGGCGGCGTGTGTTACGCGTCCATGCCGTTGCCGTCCATCCCCTGTCCCCCCGCCCCTGGTGTACATTCACTATCTGTATCATAACCGCTATCTGTTAACATATAGATATAGAGTGGATGTGACTTGTTCCATAGGTCCTGGCGGTAGAATGTGCCCAGTTTTTGCCCGCTTTGGGGGTAGAAAGAGAGAAATACGGGCAAATTCGCTCAAAATGTCATTTCTATCTTGCACCCAAAAACTTAATGCCTTGCAGCCTATGGAGGCCCATGGAGGTGGTAGCTTTTTTTTACTACATTTCCATAATAGTGAAAGAGAGAAATAAATTCACGAAGATCGCAGTTCAATTTCTTCAAGAAAAATTGAGATTTTTAGAAAAAAAATTGCGGAAAATGCTGTCCCCCGACCTTGCCTATCTCATGTTTTTTTTCCGCTTTTGTCTATCTCGAATGATAACCGAAATACAACGATTCTCCTATGTCACAAAATTGTCTTAAAATGCAAAATTAGTAGGTGTATATTACTCAGGGTTAATTAAACCCTGAGTCAATAACTTTGGTAGGCCTACCTGTTTGCGCCTGTGGACGGCCCGGAGCTCGTTGATGAGGATCTCGATCTTGTCCAGCTTCGTCTTACAGTGCAGACAGAGGCAGACCTGCTGCTGTCCCCTGGCGGAGACAACGACCACCTCCTCCCTCACCGACACGCCGATCACCTCCTCCAGCCGACGGACCAGGCCCTGTCGTAGCGGGAAGCCGCGCCCCTCCCCACACGTCAGGCACTGCACCTCCGCCATGCTACGTGCGCCTCACTCAATCCTCCGTTCAAATGATGAATCTAGGAGTGAATTCCATGTTAATGTTAATTTGGGATCCTGGGTTAATTTTATAGTATTCATTGTGTATAATACGACTTATGGGGAGGGGTAATGGCAGGGGCGGACCTCCGCCATGCTACGCTGGGCTCACTCAATCTTCCGCTCAAATGATGAATCGAAGGGGTAAAGTCTAAAAATACATCTGTTATTGGTAGATTAGGACGAAGATCTCATTAGGAGAAATTAACTTTTCTTATTGGCAATATCAGCGATGTATTTGTACCATGGACCTATAGACTGTATATAGACATTCATGATTGTACTAAGTGTAATAAATCGACCATCTTAAATTCCATGGTAATGTTGATTTGGGAACATCATTAGAATTTTTATTTTTCCTAAAAAAAAAGGGGGGGGGGGTCCGGACCCCAGGACCCCTCCCCCACCTGGAGCCGCCCCTGGGTAGATTATATTAAAATCGTTAGCCTACAGACAAAACTCAGTCTGCACCACTTAGTCTAGGTATGAGAAAGTTACTCCCGCTACGATTTCCTTCAATCTAGTGTTTCAATTTTATATGAAATGTAATTACGGTAGTTCATTAATCACCACCTTAATTAGGTCAACATCTGATTAAAACCTCAGTAATTACATGAAGGAAGTTAGGGAGTCAAATGAAAACATATAGAAGAGTAAATATATTGTCTTAACTTCATTTTGACCAAATTTAAAGCAAATCTATCGATGGCACTATGGTTTCTATGATCATCAGAGTTTGGTAATTAATTAATTTACCATAATTTCAAGATTTTTCACCACTTTTTCCCTTCAAAAATCTATAATTCTGGTTCTACATTTCAGAAACCTTCAGACAAACTGCAATATGTCCGCAAGATTACTGTGTTTCAGGAAATAAATACTTTGATATGGTCCTCTTTTGGGCATTAAACCATGTAATGGTCACAACCTAAACCTTCTTTGAAGGGTTTAAATTAACGAGCAATATAGGCCCCTATAGTATAGTACCCAAACTTGTCCCATTCGAAGTGCTCTCATTTCCCGTGAAATGATGATATAAGAACAATTTCAAAAGAATATGATTTCCAAAATGTGTCTCCAAGTGCCTATGGTAGCGATGACAGCCCAATACACTGGTCTCGCGCATTGTATCTGCCGCTATACTAAACAGCTCTTGCTAAAATTCCCATAGAAGAAGCTCTGTATGTCAGAATTACATGTGGGTGGTATGTATTTGAAGAGGAAGGTCTGATCTAGCCATTGGTGGGCAAAGTTCCATTGAAATATTTTTTTACAATAGGTGTATACCTATGTTTTGTTAGAATTTCATTTTCTGTCAACCCACCCTGCATCAGTACCGTAAACTGGGGTGACTTTGGCTCACTTTTGCTATATTTCATTCTAGAGGTTTGTGAAATGCCAGGATTTATAACATTTATGGTTGTTATATTATGCATATACGTTAATTCACTGGGCTCAAAAATATAAAACAAAAAAAAATCCATTGGAAGGTTTTTAAATTTCCAATTTTGATGTGACCCAAAGTCACCCCGGCTTTGGGGTGACTTTGGCTCAAAATATCTTTGCATGGGGGCAAAGGCCAACTATGTGCTTATGAGGGATATTATGGATTGAAGCCACATGGGATAAAAATCTTGACATAAATATATATGCTAATTTCAAAAGAGAACTTGATTATTTGCTACATGATTACACTATAAAAACATTTGGGTAAAAAAATGCCAAATTTTGAAAATATTGTCCCAAAAAGGCGGGGTGTCTTTGGCTCATTTTTGACTTTTTGACTTTTTTTGATGGCACACGTTTTCTTTGCCATGAATTTTATATGCCTACATTGTCAAAATGTAGAAAACACTCACTATGACAAAGGATTGATATAAATATACATTTGAAATAATAATCTTCCTTATTGAAGTTTAATTGAATTCTCCAGGGCTTGTGGCAGCACATTTTTATGTTTGAGCCAAAGTCACCCCGTCAGAGCCAAAGTCACCCCATTTTCCACAGGAATACCAAAAAAAAATCATCAAAGTGCATTTTCACAATGATAATATATTTTTTTAATCTAATTTTCAATGGATCCAAAGTACCATTGTAATTATATTTAATTTTGGGGGGATATATTTTCCTCATATGTGATAGCCTCAGATGCCCACATGAAAGTTGCCCTTTTTTCATAATTTTGGTAAAAAAATAATAATTTTTTCCTCAAATATTTTTTAGTGAAATATTGAATTTGAAAGAATAAAAAAATTACAATATATTCAATTAGCCACAAACAAAGTCATTTGATGCAGTTTCCTTCAGTTGGGGGGCATCTGGAGCATGTCTAGATATCAAAACAACACTTTTTTCTGAGTGAGCCAAAGTCACCCCGGGAAGCCAAAGTCACCCCAGTTTACGGTATTTGATAAATTAAGGGTACTTTTAGCAGAAAACGGTGAAATAAAGGCTGTTACGGTATGTTTACATATCACAGTGGGTTATTATCATACTAAGAACATTTTAGCGTACAGTTTAAGACTAATTTAAGAAAAATCGGCCCACTGGTAAAGAAATTATTAATTCTGAAAGACTTGGATGTTTGAGGTATTTTTTTGAGAAAAATATCAATTCAGGAAGCTAGCTGTACATAGGGTCTTATTCTACATAATTTTTCCATTAAGGACATCTTAGCTTGTTATATGTATATAGCTGCGTTTTTCTGCGGTTTTTAAATGAATAAATGCATTTTTTATCTTTTTTTCCCTTTTTTCCATTTGAAAATCTAAGTTTGGCATGAGATTTAAAATACTTATAATTCTAGTTATTAAACACCCCTGATATATGTTAATCTCCTAATCCTTAGCTTTAAGGTGGTGTAATTGGTTTGTAAATAGGCCTTTGCAATCAAAACCTATGAGTATTTATGTACAGCAATGCCCAATTACACTGCACGCAGTGCATGTTTAAGGGTCGGTCTTATCTCAATATTTTGGCAAATATGCCGACCAGGGAGTGACAGAAAGTATTTTATGATAGTGATATTCAAAGGGCCATAGAATCTCCTCTAGCAGGAATTGCTGTAAAGTTCTGTGAAAAGCTGCTTTCAATACGCTTCGTTTGAGCTATTTCTTGATTAATTCTGGTAAGATCCTGTTTTTGGGTTGTCATCGCTACCTATGGTAGAGGCGGGAGGAGATGATACATTTGAAATTTATATTAACAAAGCCCCCCCCCCCCCAAATCCACCGCCCCCCCCCCCCTGTTGTTAAAAAAATGAGCACTCCCTTACAGAGTTACGTTTTGCTTCTTGGTCAGACTCAGTCCCTGCAGACGCAGTGCAGGTCTGAGGTTGCAGTGGCAACTGAGAAGCGTGCGGGGCGATAATCGGGGATTTGGTATTTCCAGCTAACATAAAGCATATCTACAAACGTCTACTTTGATTTCATTATCTATACACGTGTAGGTATTCACCTGATACATGCAATCTGATGAAAACATTTCAATTTACCTATAAAACCACAGTTTTGATCGAGACCTTACTTTCTGATTTGCAGAGAACTGCCGCTGGCGCCACCTTGTGAGTTGTATGGTTTCCTCAAAGCGGCGCCACGGGGATTTTCCCGCTTAAAAATTGGGTGGGTGCATGGTGCGGGCTTAGACGAGTAGTGCCATCCCTGGGGTACAGTATCTATGGTGCGGGTCAGGGTGGGGTCGCTCGTTCTGACTCTTGCAAGAGCTTCCATAAAGTATGTACGCATTTTTCTCCCAGAAAACAGATCCCCCCACTCTCCATGTTGCATTATGTACTAATTAGAGTGATCCTGTTGGGCGCTATTCGCCAATCGGCGCTATTCGCCAATCTCCAGTGCGCTGTATACAAATTGGTGCGAGATTGTAATCAAGTTGTTTGATATAGATGGAGATGATTGTATCTTTGCCTATTTTTGGGGATGGATCTATATTATTCATCAATCATCATGGCGCCGCTGTTATGTTTCAACTAATTTGGGTTTAATTGATTAAACAACTTACAAATGAAACAGGTACTCGCACATTCCCTGAGATTTGTATTCCGCGCAGATTGGTATTCTGCGCAGCGCTGATCCAGCGCTATTTACAAATTTCGCTGCACAGAATGTCAATATTGGCTTTCTTCGCAAATTGGTGAATAGCGCCCAACAGCTGTTGGGCGCTATTCGCCAATCGGCGCTATTCGCCAATCTCCAGTGCGCTGTATACAAATTGGTGCGAGATTGTAATCAAGTTGTTTGATATAGATGGAGATGATTGTATCTTTGCCTATTTTTGGGGATGGATCTATATTATTCATCAATCATCATGGCGCCGCTGTTATGTTTCAACTAATTTGGGTTTAATTGATTAAACAACTTACAAATGAAACAGGTACTCGCACATTCCCTGAGATTTGTATTCCGCGCAGATTGGTATTCTGCGCAGCGCTGATCCAGCGCTATTTACAAATTTCGCTGCACAGAATGTCAATATTGGCTTTCTGCGCAAATTGGTGAATAGCGCCCAACAGCTGTCTTTAGTAGGCCTTTGGCTACCTTCACAGCCGCCTCTGCTCGGCCATTTCCCTTGGGGTAATAAGGAGATGACGTTGTGTGGTTGAAGTTATACCTGATCGCGAAATCTGCATAGTCCTTACTTATAAATTGAGGGCCATTGTCTGTGTGTATTCTTGCTGGGGCGCCAAAAGTGGCTAGATGGGCCTCGGTCTTGGCTACAACTGTGGAGGCCAGAGTGTCCCCCAGCTCATCTACCTCAATCCAGTCTGAGAAATGGCACACGGTTACTAGGTAGTCCTTACCCTCAAAGGCACACAAGTCCTGGCTGAGTAGCTCCCAAGCCCTGGTTGGTATCGGTAGTGACATCATGGGCTCCTTTTGTGAGGCTGAGCCATACAATGCACAGGTCCCACAAGCCTCACACATGTCCTTGATTGCCGCTCTCATTCCAGGCCAGAACAATACCTGCTTTGCCATTCTGTAGTTTGACTCAGCCCCAAGGTGATTTGCATGGATCTTTTGGTCATATGGTCAGGGGGAGGGGCGCAAGGCAGGCTAATTTAGATTTCTAATGTCCGAGCATCCTTTATATTAATTCTTATGTCCGATTATTCTTTCTAATGTCCGAACATTGTTTCTAAGCCATAGGTGGCTGCAGACTGCATACTTTGAACGGCGCTGGTCTTAGAAACATGTCTGGCCCAGAAACTGCATAATTGGTATGGTACCTTGCATGCATGTAGGGACAGGGTAGGAGCCATAAAGCAACCAGCGAACCTAATTCGCAATTGGCAAATGGCAATTAGCAATTGGCAAATGGCAATTAGCAATTGGCAAATGGCAATTGGCAATTGGCAAATGGCACACCTTACCCAACGCCCAAACACCCTACCCAACGCTCAAACACCCTACCCAACGCCCAAACACCTCACCCAACGCCCAAACACCTTACCCAACGCCCAAACACCTTACCCAACGCCCAAACACCCTACCCAACGCCCAAACACCCTACCCAACGCCCAAACACCTCACCCAACGCCCAAACACCTTACCCAACGCCCAAACACCTTTAAATACCCAACTCCCAAACACCTTACCCAACACCCGAACACCCTACCCAACGCCCAAACACCCTACCCAACACCCAAATACACTCACCCAACGCCCAACATTCTGGTTGTATTACCTGGTCGGACGTGAGGTTACTGGGTGTTTGACTAGCCTGAAATACACCAAAACATGCCTGGTCGGATGTTGGGTTACTGGGTGTTTGACTAGCCAGAAATACACCAAAACATGCCTGGTCGGATGTTGGGTTACTGGGTGTTTGAATAGCCAGATATACACCAAAACATGCGTGGTTGGATGTTGGGTTACTGGGTGTTTGACTAACCAGAAATACACCAAAACATGCCTGGTCGGACGTGAGGTTACTGGGTGTTTGACTAGCCAGAAATACACCAAAACATGCCTGGTCGGATGTTGGGTTACTGGGTGTTTGAATAGCCAGAAATACACCAAAACATGCCTGGTCGGATGTTGGGTTACAGGGTGTTTGACTAGCCTGCATTACTCTATACATAACCTGCTTTTTGGGAGTGGACGTTGGAATATGTATGTTAGATACATGGCCTATCTTCAGGGGGCCTAAGATCATCAGGGCTGAAGCTCAGGGGGCTGAAAATCCGGAGGGCTGAAGCTCAGGGGGCCTAACATCAGGTGGCCGACCATCAGGGGGCCTATCTTCCTCAGGGCCTAGATGCCGCACACCATCCCCGGGAGGGGGGGGGGCACTTCATATATTTTGTATACACAGGTGTGCGGCTGGGAAGGGCACTTTTTGAGCAAAATCCCCCTCACCAAGGGTCTGCTTTTCACCAAAATCCCCCTCACCAAGGGTCAATTTTCACCAAAATCCCCCTCACCAAGGGTCACTTTTCGGAGATTTCAACAAGATCCCCCCAAAAAGGGTCACATTTTGCCAAAATTCTTTGCAACAAGGGTCACTTTTGACCAAAATTCTTACACCAAGGCCGACTCCTCGGGGAAAATTGCTAAAACCTAGGCCCTTTTGTCCAAAATCCCCCTCACCAAGGGTCACTTTTGACCAAAATCCCCCTCACCAAGGGTCACTTCTGACCAAAATCCCCCTCACCAAGGGTAAGGGTTGTCAAAGGGCCAGCCGCACACCCGTGTCAAAAAAAATTTGAGTACCCCCCACCCGGGACTAAATCATATCAAATCTTTGAAGCATTGCGTAGGCCTAATGGGTAAATTCCCATCAATCTGCATATAAAATGATCTTGTCATGTAGGTTTGGGTATATTCAAGTAATTCATTCACTTTTATGCTCTTTTAAACGCCATTTATTATTTACTTCATTAATGAATGTTTCAGAAGAACCATAAAAACTTCCCAAAATGCCTCTACTTATTACATCAAAATATAAAGCGCTCTACTAAAATGTTCAATTTTGATCAAAATCATCCAATTATTTTTCTCCATTATAGAGAATTGTCCCGAGCATATGCTCACCAAAAATGGCATTATTCTAACATATCTAACATATCTGCGCAGAAAGATGCGCAGTAGTCCATTCTGCAATGGGCACGACCCACCTTAACTCTACTCATCTTGTGTCTCCTTGAATCAGTTAATATAGCCCAAACAGCTTTCTAACACTGTCTAGACTGCCATGTAGTGAAATTTTTATCAAACATTGGTTCAAATTGCTTTATTGAACTTCACTGCACATTATCACCTTAGAAAAAAAACAGACAGCTAGAATATATTAACAGAAAGTATATATCTAACACATAGGACTCAGATATGCAAGTCAGCATGATTTATTCATAACCCCCGAGATATCAAAGTACAGGGCTGTAAATGTTCAGATTAAAATCTGAAATCAGATCATTGGGTCTTCAGACTGGTCATTCTTGCGATTCATCCAGATCCAATAAGAAATCTGGTTTAACTTTATATATGGGGGAGGGACTTGACAGAGTTACAGTTCAGGGTCCTGTTTCTAACACAGAATTTACAGTTCAGGGTCCTGTTTCTAACACAGAATTTACAGTTCAGGGTCCTGTTTCTAACACAGAGTTATAGTTCAGGGTCCTGTTTCTAACACAGCGTTTATAGTTCAGGGTCCTGTTTCTAACACAGAGTTACAGTTCAGGGTCCTGTTTCTAACACAGAGTTACAGTTCAGGGTCCTGTTTCTAACACAGAGTTTGCAGTTCAGGGTCCTGTTTCTAACACAGAGTGTACAGTTCAGGGTCCTGTTTCTAACACAGAGTTACAGTTCAGGGTCCTGTTTCTAACACAGAGTTACAGTTCAGAGTCCTGTTTCTAACACAGAGTTACAGTTCAGGGTCCTGTTTCTCCCACTGAGCGGTCAGCTCCTCTGTGTGCACCACCTGGTGGGGCACCTTCAGCACCGGGTGACGTGCCATCTTCTCCATGGCCGACTGGTGCCGCACCAGCACCGGGTTAGGGAGCCGCATCTTGTTGAGCTGCGGCTGTGAATTTGGTGGCCGCCGGGCCGACTCCTTCACTGCCTGCCAGCTGTCGGCTGAAGCAGAACACATAATGTAACTAACTTAGAAGTAGGCATTGACAAAAAGCACATTCCTGGTTGTCTTAACACCTACTTAAATATATTCTATTGGCATTGATTAAAAGATTGAGCTGAGAAAGGGATAAAAAGGATTCCTTGTTCGCGAAAAAGACAATACTTTTATATGGTTCACAGATAGTACATTAAAGTAGGAAGACTGGCCTGAGAAATTACTGTTGATATACCAGAAAAAATACTGTTGTTAGATAATGACAACTTGCTATGTTTACCTTTATCTGGCAGGCGAGACATGCCCTTGGCTGCCCCCTGCTGCACGCACAACATCACCGCCACACTCACAACCAGCAGGAACTGGCACATATCCTGCACATATACAAGGGTATCAATTATATAACCTGCATCCTGCCACATAAACCAGGGTATCAATTATATAACCTGCATCCTGCCACATAAACAAGGATATCAATTATATAACCTGCATCCTGCCACATAAACCAGGATATCAATTATATAACCTGCATCCTGCCACATAAACCAGGATATCAATTATATAACCTGCATCCTGCCACATAAACCAGGATATCAATTATATAACCTGCATCCTGCCACATAAACAAGGATATCAATTATATAACCTGCATCCTGCCACATAAACCAGGGTATCAATTATATAACCTGCATCCTGCCACATAAACAAGGATATCAATTATATAACCTGCATCCTGCCACATAAACAAGGATATCAATTATATAACCTGCATGTACCCTGCCACATAAACCAGGATATCAATTATATAACCTGCATGCATCCTGCCACATAAACAAGGATATCAATTACATATCCTGCATCCTGCCACATAAACAGGGGAAATTATTTTTTTCATGTGTAGAAATTTGTTTCGAAATACACTTATGTTAAGGAGCTAATATAAAGAGAGTGGGAAATCTAAAAGATACCAGTTCCAACAATAACCAAATGTAGGTCTAATGGCAGTAAAATTATTTTCTTTACATGAGGCAAAGTATGTCAAGTATTAGCACGTAAGGTAAATATAAACTCTTCCACTGATTGAATGATATACACTGATAATCACCATTTATTACATATGCCTATTTAGTGAGTTTCAATTTTAACATGCTAAACCTATTTTGTGACATCTACAGTTATGAAATTATCATCATCAAATAACCACCCCTCTTTGATACTTTCACCACAAACATTTATAACACCCAACAATTGCTGATCTTTACAATTGAAGTCACAGTCCACACCAGCTTAACCCTTTAAGGACGGGATAATGCCTTAATGCATCATGCCTTGGTCGTCATGATGCATGAATGCAGTCCTGGCAACTAACTCACCAGTGCTGCATTCAAGCATCATGCCGACCCTATGGGTGTAAGACTCTCCCAGATGGTCGTCATAATGCACCAATGCAGCCACGGCGATGCAGCCCCAAGTTACTCCCGGGGGCTGCAGTGGTGCATTATGACGACAAATGTCATCTTTTAGCTACATCCGTTGAGTTAATTGGTCTCTACTGTGTAACATTATTGATCAAATATCGTTTAAACACTGACCTTCATGGTGCTAATTGTATGTATACCTCAGTGCTCAGCTTTGGTAGATGGTTGTAGGTTTGTGGGCTGTAGAGAAGTGACCCTTGTGTGTACCTCCCATGCTGCCCATACACCCTGCATCAGGGTGGGGTGTGGGGGGGGGGGGGGGGGGGGGCTGGTACAGGACCCTCCTATACCCCCTACAGAGGCCCCCTATCTGTAAGCTATAGGTCTGTCAGTTCTAAGGATGCACAGTTGTGTGCTGGTTAGGGAGTGATAATTTTTTAACAACAAGGGGGGGAAGTGGGTTTCCGCGCGGAGCGTGCAAATTTTTTTAACACCCCCCCTGTCAAGGGGGCAACATTTTTTACCCCCCCCCCCCTTAGGGCCAAAAATCGGCCCTTTGAAGCATAGTAATGCACGGGCTTTTTGCCTCAAAACAGGTTAAATTATTTTGACCCCCCCCCCAAGAGGGGTCCAATTTTTTTTGCCCCCCCCCCCGGATCAAGGAGTCCAAATTCTTTTGGCCCCCCCCAAACCCACCACCCCCCCATTATTAAAAAATGATCACTCCCTCAGGTCACTCAAAAAATACTGGTTTCTCATCACTGTACAGGTCAGCACCGTACTCTGCTCTCTCGAGCTCCCTCTGTCTTTATCCTTCCCTCTCTGTCCCGCTGCTGGTGTCTCGGCCATGTGTCTTTCTCTGTGTGTGCATGTCTGTGTCCATCTGTCTCTGTCTCTCTATCTCTGTCTCTGTCTCACTCTCTGTCTCCCTTCTGTCTTACTGACTCTGTCTGCTCCTCTGTCTCAGTGTCTCTGTCTCAGTGTCTCTGTCTCCCCCTTTTTTCTCACTGTCTCTGTCTCCCTTCTGTCTGACTGTCTCTGTCTCCCTTCTGTCTCACTGTCTCTTCTCCCCTTTTGTCTCACTGTCTCTTCTCCCCTTTTGTCTCACTGTCTCTTCTCCCCTTTTGTCTCACTATCCCTGCCTCCGCCTCTGTCTCATTCTCCCCCTCTGTCTCTGTCTCACTGTCTCTGTCTCACTGTATTTCTCCCACTGTCTGTCTCCCCTTTGTCACTGTCGCTGTCTCACTCTCTGTCTGTCTCCTTGTCTCTGTCTTCCCCTCAATCTCACTCTTTCAGTCTACCCCTCTGGCTCACTGTCTCTGTCTCACTGTCCCTTGTGTGTACCTCCCATGTTGAAAGGGGCCTATGTGTTCGAAAATTTTGCGGAAAACCACCTCTTGATTCATACAATTCTGGTCAAAAGTGCCTCTGTTTAGAGAAATTTGCTGAAAATTGAACCTCACTTGGAGGAATTTCGGTCAAAAGTGACGTTTTTTTGATTTTTTTTGCATGAATTTCGGTGAAAATTCGAAAAAGTGACCCTTGGCCAGAGGGATTTTACTGAAAACTGACCCTTGGCTAGAGGGATTTTGCTGAAAACTGACCGTTGGCTAGAAGGATTTTGCTGAAAACTGACCCTTGGCTAGAGGGATTTTGCTGAAAACTGACCGTTGGCTAGAGGGGTTTTGCTGAAAACTGACCCTTGGCTAGAGATTTTGCTGAAAACCACCCTTGTCATCCGCACACCAGTGTATACAAAATATACCAAGTGCCCCCCCCCCCCCCCCGGGTGTGGGTTATGTACACAGCTCCGGGTACCTGTGGTGTGGACGGGGTATAGCGGCTGGTCATGCTGCTGGGTGGCTCCACCAGCTGTTACCACTAACCCTGGTGTATGAGCTTATATAACCTGCCTAACCTGCCATAGCCTCTACCATAGGCCCCTATCTGCCTAATAGGCCAAATAACTTAAAAGTTTGTTTCTTTTTCGCTTTCAAGAGATAAACGCTGAAACTAGCCCCAAAATGGGGAAATGCAAAAATGTAAATAAAACAAAAATTGGCAGGCCGGGTCTGGTTTGTCCCACCATGTTACCAATTGTTTTTTGGACATAGGGAGTGAATTTGAGGGGGAGCAACAAAATTTGGACCCCTTTATAGTAAAAAAGCCTGCATGTTACTATTGCTTCGAGGAGTCGGGTGCACTCCAATTCAAATTGCCTGTTGTTTAAAACTACGCCAGATACTGTTTAATGCTGTTCTTAAAGTGTTAACTGCTCCGGAGAAGATCCATCTCATCGTGAGGCATGGGGTTACAGGCTACCAGACCACGTGACATGGGGTTACAGGCTACCAGACCATGTGACATGGGGTTACAGGCTACCAGACCACGTGACATGGGGGTACAGGCTACCAGACCATGTGACATGGGGTTACAGGCTACCAGACCACGTGACATGGGGGTACAGGCTACCAGACCACGTGACATGGGGGTACAGGCTACCAGACCACGTGACATGGGGGTACAGGTTACCAGACCACGTGACATGGGGGTATACAGGCTACCAGACCACGTGACATGGGGTTACAGGCTACCAGACCATGTGACATGGGGTTACAGGCTACCAGACCACGTGACATGGGGGTACAGGCTACCAGACCATGTGACATGGGGGTACAGGTTACCAGACCACGAGACATGGGGGTACAGGCTACCAGACCACGTGACATGGGGTTACAGGCTACCAGACCATGTGACATGGGGGTACAGGTTACCAGACCACGTGACATGGGGGTACAGGCTACCAGACCACGTGACATGGGGGTACAGGTTACCAGACCACGAGACATGGGGGTACAGGCTACCAGACCACGTGACATGGGGTTACAGGCTACCAGACCCCAAGGCAATAGTTTTTCCTTTGGTATGATTACATCACTATGGCAACTGTAGCCATGTGGCCAACTGTGTTTAAGGCTCATTTTGAGGGAAAATACAGTAGGAGGGTTAAGCGTCTTTTGTAATAACTTATCAAATTTGATCCTGGAGTTTGGTCAAACTGGGAATATGCATCAATTTATGTTGTTCCAAGTGCCATCCTTGATAGTCAAGAGCTATTCCCAGGCAGGGGGCAGGCCTGTAACATAACCTTTTTGATTGTTAAAATGATGAAGCACTGGAGCAATGCTGCAATTTTGTACTTTCAGCTTATTAATTTGTTTACACAATATCTATATATCTAGGGTACGCCCGAAGCTGGCGTTAGACGAGGCACATGAGAAGTCCACTGCTTGACCGTGTACTGAACTAGGGGGAGGAGGGCCACTTATAGTGGGTGATATCCCGCCCTTTCTAGACTTTGCTGAGTCCCTGGACAACAAACACACCTGTAGAGGGATAGGGGGGGGGGTAGTGTTGTCTACTTAGGGTAGTATAGGAGGCCCGATTTCCGCTAATCTACAATTAGGTTCAATAAAATCAAAACAAAACTAGATCCAAATTGTGCTGTAATATGGTTTATTGTCATCATTGTACAGAGGGATATAATCAAGACCCAAGAATTTGACGAAACCTCCTACTGGGGGGTCGTAATTCTCAATTATAGGTGTTAGTTCATTAACATCAGATACCACCACCTCACACCATTTAAACAACCTATTCAAAAGGTCATTTAGGAGCAGCTTACCATATTTTTCATATCAACACTTTCAGAAGTCAGCTTAGCTAACAAAAAAACATTATTTTACATCAAAATAACGTTTTAAATTTTACATAGCGTTTAGTAAAGAGCCTTAGAAAAACGTTGACATATAATGTTATATAACATGATAAAATGGTTTATAACGTTATTTGTTCACTGGGAGGTTTATGGTGGTCATTTCTGATGTACAAACAACCCTGGAGTTGATAAACCCAACCTTGGAACATTCATGGGTGCTCCCATCTGAGAGATGTCCTTCCTCCTAATGCCCCTCCACAGTTTTATCTATTAAGTTTCTCTTTGGTGGCTTCGCCAAATCCTCTGATATTAACTATGCTGTATTGTATCTGACCATCCACCTGTGTCACAGAGTACTAGTGTGCATTTACTCTTTAATATATCATTTTAAAAGAGCTGGTGTAAATATAATTAAAACAGTTATGAATTTTAAAATCACTACAACAATACGGTTCTAAAGATTACATTCATGTGACCCTTTACAGGATGACATGGTGCTTTACTGTGCTATACCCTTTGTAATTCTGATTTGATAATTCTGCCCTGGTGAGTAATTTGTCATTGCTGCATGTATGGATCATGCAGACCTTCGACTCCTGAAAGTTCAGAATGACGAGTTACTCCCCTCACTGCGTTGGTACATGGTGACAGCAAGTGTATCTTTAAGGCAACATGTCATCCATTAAGGGTTAAGTCTACTAAACCTGATGAGGTTTCATGCAACAAATGGCAGCTGTGCGACTGTCTGCACGTGTACATTGTCCTTGTTCACATGTCCTTGTCTAACATTACTTCCAGCACCTGCCACCAAGTGAAACAAGACCGCAAACCATGATACAGTCTAGGCTGAGAATCTGTAATTTCATCAATTATATTTTTTTCCTTCAGTGATACAAATCTGGCCACAGTATTCTGGTTTGGGTGGTGGGTGGTAGCACTCTTCAACTTCCACATAACACATGATCTTACATCTTCTTGTGGTTCAGGATCATAGCCTACATGGTTATGAGACATGTGGTTTATCTTGTGGTGCTACTCCCAAGGTGGTGTACTGCCCTAACTTGCAATATCAACTTTGAGAAGTGAAACAATAAATACTTTATATATTCATGTAATAACACCACACTACAGTATTACAGTAATTTCTGATTAATGGCATACATAAGGCCAAAAAAGAAAAAGGTGTGTTTCAGGCAACCTGGTCCAAGTGAGAAAACAGGACTGAACCCCCCTCCCAATCTTAAGGTGATTTTGTTGTTGTTGCAAATACTTAATAGACATTCAAAGGAAAGTCGACCCTGAAATATAGTAGTTCCCACTATGATCCACAATTTGGTTCATAAGTCACTATCATGAATGGTTCCTACATGTAACTACATTCCAGCCCTTAGTCTATACTCTTTCCTCTTCATAACAACCACCTACCTACACTCATTTCAAACCATGCTGCCTGAAACACCCATTTTCTTGTCTAATAGAAATAACAACATAAAAAAAGTGGAAAAAAAGATCGTTCATGCATGACTCTGATGTTAGTTTTCCGTTATTTATCAAAGAGTCACTAGAGACCATTGTCCAATCACCACTATAAAAAACAATATAAATGAGGAAATATTGCTGTGAAATAAGTGAAAGTGTGGTTATGTGTCCATGAAAAAACTTCTGCTTATGGTGAGTGGACAACAAGTGTAACTGTTACAGAAAAAAATGTGTTAAAAATGTGTTCTCATTGTACATCTGGAGGAACCAACTTAACCAAGCGGCCAATGAGCCTCATTTGTCATTCTCAGTTAGCCATATACACCAGAATCATTGGGCAATATAGGGGTACAGTGCTACATATCTGCACATCTACCAATCTAATCTGACCATAGCAGGGGTTGTACATGGGGTAGACCTTTACAGACCACTAGGTACAATAAGTCATGTATTGGTCATGTTAACTTACAATGCAATAAACTCAAAATCTATAAGAGAATCATCTCATGTTAATCGGCTGGCAACATAGCATTCACTATTTCTTGTGTCTAGAGACTGCATCTGTGTTTATACAAAACTACATCCAGCGTGCTACATATCCATTTTAGGGGGGACTGCATTAGAGGGACTCATATAGAAGCAAACAGTTGGGAGAATAAGGTAACATAATTCCCATGATAGAATAGTAAATCTATTTCAGAAAAGAAAAAGAAACTATAATCATCCTGGGATAGAACCTATCTGTAGACCTCATATATTTACCCCAGAACAACAATCCTTGGGTTGGAAAAGGGATAAAAAGCCATTACAATTGGATGGTCTTTGACCGGTGGCATCTTTGACCGGGTGACATCTTTAACCAATGCACAATGATTTGATTTTTTACAGGGGGAAGGGGGCCGGAAACAGGATAATTATGAGGTATACATGCTAAGACATAATGAAGAAATGATATCTGTTTTACTATGTTAAAATAATGTTTTACTAAATTGTCAAAGACGTCACAACAAAACAATGTTAATAATAGTAAATGAACTTTTCCCACTAATTTCTTTGTATATAGGCCCCATTTCAGCGATTATAACCTTTGCTGGTCAAAGATGTCACCTGGTTGATCTCATTAGATACAGCCATTGTAACAATTTTTCTTATTGTGAATTTATTGTTAACATTTGTTCTCTATCAGAATATTTAAGATAAAATCTCTGTACTTCAGCATATAAAGTCATGTTCATAATGTGGTATAAATGATCGACTAGATAGGGACAGTAACAGGCATAAGTACAGGCCTTTACCATTAGTTATGATATACCATGACTTACTCTACCGGCCTGTATTTACATAACATCCACCATTTCTATACAGGATATGCTTTGGGACACATCAGTGTGATATGTTGATATAGGCCAGTTTCTGACTCACATAATTAGGTGGGAAAATACAAATGGGCTATGTATACCACGTCATAATCATACATCTATCTTTCCCAGACTGCATACAACAAAAACAATGAACATTATTTGTACATTCTGGATGTTTTTTTAGCCATATGCGTTTCAATTGTCTCATCTTTTACACCATTGCCTTCGCAATAAGGCATTGTATTGATCTCAATTATTCAATTCTCCAAGTCCGACACCAACTTTCAGCCAATTTTTCTGCCATTTAGTTGGTGGACATAAAGCACTATAATGATAGGACACCCCACTAAAAATCCCCAATTGTAGCTAAATGTAGATGACTTTTAATAAAATAGGCAATCCATCACGATTAGTACATGTTTCCCGATTCAATTGAGAGCATTTCCTAATTAAGAGTTTGGAGGTAATCATCCCGAATGGCTTCATACAATGTCCTGAGTGATGGATGATATATATTATCTTACAATATTAAGCAGAACCTGTCACTTTTAGATGTTCAGTGGTCTCTGCCATGGTTTCCTCAATGTTGTAACAGTTCGACCCGATGTTCAGCGGTCTCTGCCATGGTTTCTTCAATGTTGTAACAGTTAGGCCAGATGTTCAGTGGTCACTGCCATGGTTTCTTCAATGTTGTGACAATTAGACCGGGTGTTCAGCGGTCTCAGTGGTGGTTTGTTCAATGCTTCTGCCTGGATTTGTTGCTGATGGTTTTCTACAGCAGCAACAGAGCATCTCCTTAAATGCTGTCCTGAATTGTCTGCAAACATCAAAGTACCATGTAAATGTTACAATTTACCATGAAGCAACTATAGCGCATATCATACCAGTGAAAAAGTAAGCCTGAGTGTCATCAGCAAATTTATCCTGTTAAGATCATTTATGACTAGCCTCAGCACTAGTGATAGGTTGAATGTGCTGTACTTTCATATTTCAACTTTGATAGTTTGTAGGCATATAGAAGAATACAAAGATAGCACCTACAATGGTAGATACTAATGCTGGACTTGGCCCAATGGTCCATAATCATAGGTTTTGAGTTTATAACATTTTTTATTCACAAGGTGATATTCAAAATACGATACATTTCAAACGGACTGTTCATCCTATAGAGTTTACATATATACATAACCCATCCCTCCCTCTGCATGGTGTCAGTGTACATACTCATCACGTGAACACCAGCATCAATAACTCACATAAAATACCACAGCACACAAATACACCACTTATTACTAACCTTGATACCACACTGTATACAATGATGTTGGCGGAACTGTTCATGGACATCAGGCCTCCTAGAATACCACTAACAGCTCTTCTCACATGAAGACCAGTATCAATAAGTTCGAGGTGGCCTAACAAATTTAGCACGTGTACAGGTGTGGCGGTGATGATGTAGATAGCAGTCAGAATTATCAGAATGTAGCTCAGCTGTGGAGGATGAGCACATCAACATGTGTATTAATAGTTGCATTTATTGCAAAATGAATTATTCTTATCACATTGGATGGTGATATTGTGATGCTATAGAGAACAATCAGAATGACCTTAGAGCAGACAGAAAGGATGAATGTACCTTTATTTCAATCAAGAGGTGTTCTTGAGAATCATGCCAAGAACAAACCTTTGTTTTTGTTTAACATGGAAACGTATGTGATTTAACAAGAAGTTTACTTCTGGCCACTTTGACTTGTATCAGGTTTATTATCAGACACATTAACATGTAAGATCACATGTTGTTGCTTTGGTTAAAAATATTTGGCTGCATGAATGACCTTGACCTTGATTCTCAGGCAAATTTTTATGTCATTTTGATGGTGGGCCTCTGATGGTTTAATCATCTTCATTTGTGATCAATCACACATTTCAATCAAGCAGTACAGCTAAATTGCAGAATTTCAGGAAATATAGATTGGGAAAGGGGCTACTACCTTTTTCGTTTGCTCAGACATGAAGCAGAGATAAGTGAGCAGAACTATTGAATTAGGCCAAAATGAAAAAGATTTTGTTTCAGGTCAGCCGACCGACGCTATCAAAACAGTGCCGACCCTACTATTTTTTTATACAATTTTGAAGAATTTGTTAAAATTTTTAGACTTTTTCTGGTCAATTTTAGGTTTACAACATTTTTGAAAAAATCTTCCCATTTTTACACTTTTTTTGTTATATCTAAGGGTATCATAAAGGGGCTGTGAAAAAAAAAGAAAAAAAGAAAGAAAATCCGACATACTGACCCCAGACTTTCTGCGCATGTTACCTGAAACAAACTTTTTTTATTTGGCCTTAGAACACAAGCTCATGGATGTTCATCATGTTACTTACCCTGAGACGAGCCCTCTCAGCATTGGTCTGTGTGCTGTAAATGTTAAAAGTAGATAAAATGCCATGGTAGGAAGTATGGACTGCACACCTTCAGCAGAAGTTGCTGGCAACTTTTGTTCAAGTGGATTTTCTTGTATGTGTACAGCAACTGGGTGCTGTACAGTCACAGGAACGTCTATTGTAGGTGAACAGCAGTTTTATATCATTGTTGTAATCAATTTATATCAATTGATTAGCATGCAGGCATTAGTTCAATTTCAGCTGGGATAATAGACATTACACAATGTAATGGGTTTAATCCTGCTTTATTACTGGTGTGGTGTCTATTCTATATTTTTGCTGGTGCTTGCATTATTCAACACAATTATGCAAATATCAACACACTTTGCTAGAAAACTAGCCCTATCCAGTCTAGTTTCCGAAAAGTTTTTCAAGTGACTCAGTCCCATTCAGATGGCTAAGCTTGGTTATTTGGCCATAACTTTCCTTAGGACCAGAGGGGTCTTGAGTTGGGTATGCAGTTATTTATTTGTGTGTGACAATTCAGCTGACAGCAGCTATGCTTAATTCGTGGGGTCCCATTGGTACTGTGTGTAAGTCCAATCCTCCTTCCTGAGCTGCCCCTACATGGACAGTATGCTGTGTAAACATCACTCTATCATGTATGTATATATATATATATATATTTTTTTTTTTGATATTTGTTTAAATTACAAAAAAGAAATTATTCTCATAATCTCATATATCTTTTTAAACACTTGAATTTTTTGAAAAAATATTACACTAGATGGATGTTTTGTGCCATTAGGCATATCCCGGACACCTATACTCTTGGGCAGAATGATAAAAATTAAGATAATTGATTATTTTCTTGGTGAAATTAGAGCCCAAAGAAGGAATTAAAACGACCTGTTTAAGCCAAATTTCTTGAAAAAGTAATTAATTATACAAATCCTGCATAAAATTACATATTACCTGCATTGGATAAGCGTATGTGTGAGCTCTACACTCCCATATCGAAAGATTTTTTTCTATTTTACATCAAACAAGCAAAAACATGGATGTTACGTTCACCAGATTGATGTTACGTTCACTAGATTTATTTAAACATTTTGAATAATATCAGCCTAAATGTCCTCAAAAGAGGAAGGGAAATATCCATGTGGTGCCTACATAGTACATGCACCATATACAATAAGAATCTTAACTAGGTGCAATGTCTTTGTCTTTGTAAATTAAGATATCAATTTATGTTACGTTCACTAGAATAATGTTACGTTCACTAGAATAATGTTACGTTCACTAGAATTATGTTTGTTTCCACGGAGACAGTAAATTGTCACGAAAATTTGTCCTTTTTGGTTAATTTCTTTTGATAGGCCCCATGTATGTCTGTTTGACAAACCTATCAGCAAGGATGTATGTGGATGAATGCATGATTTATGTAATATTAAGAACTATCAAAACAACATGTCCTTTATTTTATGAAATGTTTCGTTCACTAGATATTTGAAAAAGTCAGAAATATGCATAAATAATTAAAATATAGCCGTAACACAAATTGTCCAAGTATATCTGAGCACCACAAATGACACTGACCTGTTTCCATCATTTTATCATAAACAAATTTCATTCTAGAAACTATTCAATTTTTGTGTTACGTTCACTAGATGTTACGTTCACCAGATATGTTGAAAACAACAGAATTTTGGTGTAATTGTCTCATTTATCTTATATTAAATATCTGGGACATGCAGTGACTTTTTTTGCATAGGTATTATACCCCAACCAACTGAAAACAATGCTATTATTGACTAATATTTCATTATAATTCCTCTATTTTTCTGTTATGTTACGTTTAGCAGATCCCACCGAACACCTCTGAATAGTAAAATAAACACAATAGAATGGCAGAAAATACAAAATATCTTCAGATATGTTAGAGCACTTTGTATACTTTATCTGGGTTTCACAGCTAGTTTAATACTCTTTCATGTTAGTACTTTTCCCTATCTAAAAAGATTATAGGTTCGATTTAGACAGAAACCAACTGGCCCTCAATTGACTCTAGCTATCAAACTATCAAAAAGGGGAATTAAAAACAGAGAAAAAGTGTACAGCACCCTGCTACATGGTAGGAAATGACACATTTTTGCCCTAATTCAGTGAATCAAGTTCATAACTAAAATATGTCATCATATTTTTTCACTATTCTCACGTTTATGATAATATCTGGTGAACGTAACACAATTTTGTGTCATTAGTAATTGTATTTTTCAAACTTACATAGAAAAAAAAGTGAGAATCCTAGTATCACAAAATTTGGGAATGTGATGGTTCATTGCCTCTTTTCTATATAGACAAATCTGCTACAACATTTGGGCAATTCAGAAATATTATTGTTTTTCACTGGAAATGGACATATTCTGGACCCCCATCCATATATATATATATATATATATATATATATATATATATATATATATATATATATATATGGACAGGATATTGCTGATGCGGGAATATCAGTGTATATTGTTCCCACCAGATAGTGCAGGTGTATAGTTATGCAGTATGTGTATATGTATTATAGTATATATATACCTAATTAACCTCTCTTTCAGTATGCAAGTCTTCCCCGCTAAATGGAAACATGCAACAGTAATCCCACTTCCAAAATCTGGCGACCTAAGCAACCCCAGTAACTATAGGCCTATTGCATTATTGCCACTCCCTAGCAAGATTATTGAAAGGATAGCACACAGTAAAATATCTGGTTACATGGAATTAAATAACATTTTTAATAAATCCCAGGGCGGCTTCCGTAAAAACCACTCCACTACTTCAACAATTGCAAAATTCACTGACATAATGTTAAGAGATATAGATAAAGACAAAACAACTGTAGCATCATTTGTAGATCTAACCAAAGCTTTCGACACCGTAAATCATTCCATCTTATTACTAAAATTAAGGGAAATGGGTATTAACCCTAATGTTATTGTCTGGTTTACTTCATACTTAGAAAATAGAACACAAGTCACGATGGCAAACAACACATTGTCACCACAAGCAACAGTGAAGTTCGGGGTCCCTCAGGGCTCTATTCTTGGCCCACTGCTTTTTTTGGCCTATATAAATGATATTGATAAACAATTATTATGTAATGTTAGTTTATATGCCAATGATGCAGTATTATACTCGTCTGACAAATCTGCCATAACTGCTGCGACAAACCTGCAAGCAGATCTTGATAGGCTTTTAACTTGGACTAACTTGAACCATTTAACAATGAACATCAAGAAAACAAAAGTCATGTTCTTTGGTACTAATCCAGCATTGAAAAAGGTAGACCCGGGTATAACTGTTCACATGGGTACTGAGGACTTACAAATAGTATCCTTTTTCAAATACCTAGGTATCACCCTGGATGGCGAGTTGAAATATGATATTCATATTAAAGATATGAAACAGAAAATAGGTTACAAGATCATCCAATTAGCACGCATAAGAAAATATATGAGCATAATGCAAGCAGTAGATATCTACAAATCAAAAGTGCTACCTTACTTTGATTATGGAGACATCTTGTATGATGGTACCTCCCACACCCAAACAGCAAAACTGCAAAGACTGCAGAATAGAGCCCTAAAAATCTGTTTAAGATTACCACCCCGTTCATCAACAGCCGAAATTCATAAATCTGCCAAAATAAATTATTTAGATGATAGAAGAAAATCCCACCTACTAAAATACGCTTTTAAAAAATGTGAAATTGTTGACAATAGGTTAGAGTATAGAAGAGCCACTAGATCTCAAGATGCACCACTTCTTAAGTATGTAAATGCCAAGAAACAAATAGCCAAAAGTAGTGTAGAGTTCAGAGCCGAGAGAGCATGGAATGCCCTACCCCCTGATAAGCGGTCTTTTAATACTTATGAAGCCTTTTCAGATGATCAAAACCTGGTTCTTTCCCAAATAAGGCTCAAATACACTTAATAGATTTTTGACAATATACTTCCCACTTTAGACCTCAAAATTACTTAAATCATTAAACTGAAAGCAGCTACCCCTGAATTTGCAAAATCAACTATCTACACTAACTTTGTATTGTTAATGAATTCATTGTCTATTATACTTGGTATTGTGTTGTCATATTGTTGTCATTTATTGATATATTTCTATGTTGGTTCGTATTTTCAATTTTGAACATAACAAGGTGCCGATGAAGTGCAAACCTGCTTTGTTATCCACATACATGCACAAACCACAGGCCCAATACTGGAGCCAGGCAAAAAGAGGACCTTAGGACCCATCCTGTGCATTCGCCAGTCTAAATAAAATGATTTAAAAAAAAAAAATTGTAGCGGCGACGGAGGGGGGGGCTGTGGGTTCACAGGCCCCCTCCGCCGCCCCGGCGTGAGTTGTATACAAAGTTAATAGTTAGTACGCCGGACGAGGGAGGAGAAGGCTGGCTCCGCCGCTGAAAGAACGGCGGAGTCGGCGAAACCCTCGCCAACGCGGAGACGTTCGAAACGGGGGCATCAGCGAAGTTTGCCGGCGCCCAGGACGGAACGTCTCCGCGTCCGAGAAACGTCATCACGCTATATAAGCAAGGGGAGGTGGAGGGTTTAGGCAGTCTGTTTGACGCTTGAAGCAGAGAGGATCTCCGACAAGACTTAGCTGCTGTGGCCAAGGAGAGCCAGGGCAAGTATTTCCGGTTCAACGAGTTCTGTCTCCTTCCTAATTACGGCGGACGCTACATTGGTGACAGGGGTGTCTTAAGAAGACAGGAGTAAGCACTTTAACGAGCCCACAAGGAAGAAGGATGGCGGAAGCTCAGGGATATGAGGAACTGGAAAAAGGAGTGCGGGGATGCAGCGCACAAATGTTGAAGAGGAGGTATCGTTCTGAATGGCGGGGAAGGCCCCGAACGCTATCAACAGTGGGGACCGGACGGCCGAGCCAAGGGACAGGGCGGCGATACCGGAGAAGGAGGCAAACGGATGGGACTGGGACAGCCAGGCGGCATGAACGGGGGAATGAACAAGGCGGAGGACAACCCAGAAAGCGGGAGTGTCCTCCGCCGGTTCCGTCGCCGCCGGGATTCGGCCAGATCGCCAGTGGCGAATTAAAACTCCATTTGGCGAACCTTACTCCTATTGGATTCGCCAGACTGGCGAATTACACTAGATATTGCCATGGGAGCACACTTTGGAATACCCCTTGTAATATATCGTTGGAAAGCTAAGATCAAAAGAATAACGGCCATGATACACTCATTCTGATACGCTAAGAAATAACTCTCATTTTCTTCATGCAATAAAATTAAAAGTGAACTACATCATTTCAACCCTAACCAGCGAATTTCCCATTAAAATCGAATCAAAGCCAGAGATTTATTCAATGTGCATAATATTTGTTAGGAGTCGACCATGCCTTTTAGGATTAAACGTTGGGCCACTAATGGGTAGACGGAACTATATATGTGTACAAGGTTCTCCACAGATTCAAAAATCACACCGTAAATTCTTGCGTAGCAGTAGCGGCTTATACAATCAGACCGGAGGTGCGGCTTATAGGATTCTCACATAAAGCTGGGCATGAGGCTTATACAAGTAATTTATCGTACCACATCCGAAGCGAAGCAAAAAAGTCTTTTCTTTTGGATAAAAAGCCCTAAAATTGAAATAACTTCTGTTCTAAGTGATGGATTTTCAAAATTCAAAAACCTATAGAAAGCTAAAATGGCACCGGCGGCGATTCTGGGGTAATTTGACGCGGGCAGCAATGAAAAGTATGCCGGCGGCCCGCCGGTGTAGTGTGGGGAGAACCCTGTGTGTACATAAACTTATAAGGGTCATTTTGGAATTCTCCCCATTTTCCTCGGGGATCAGTCTCTCATACAAATGGTAGGAAAATAATTCAGTATGAGCAAATCCCTAGACAGGATTAAATAATACTTCTAGTGATCTACATAGCCTACATCAAGAGGTCCACAGCCTTTGCAAATGAATCTATGAAAGGACATACCGTATTTGACATAATAAGCGCCATCCCTCATATTTTTTTGGTCATTCCTAAGACAAGTGAAAAAGCCTTAACTTTCAAGATGTCAGAGACAGTTAATCTCTAATACTGAAATTCCATATTTCATATTAAAGCTGGGCCGTCAGGGAATAAGTTCAGCATTTTCCAAACATGGACTAAAATAACAGTTCCACCAGAGGGCAGCAGTGTTTGGACAGGGGACCATAACCATTGTCCAGCTACAACATATTCACCTTATATTGTGCCTGTAAGAGCTGAGCTCCCAGCCCTTAAGAGCCCTCTTGTGAAGCAAAACTTAACTATATCCAAAAGTGCTTCTGGCCTCACTTTAACCATGATGGTCAAGCTTTAAGAGCACCCATGGCACTTATCATACAATTATATAAATGTCAAATACGGTAAGGGTGCAACATTTGGGGTGCTCTATACATATGCACAAGGTTGATGAAGAAAAAAGTAGCAGAATCCATATATAATCTTTATTATTCTTTAAGGCCACACTTTTTTTATACATTTTCTTCTGGGGAATTTAATATCAATCTGGCTAATCATTTTTGGGACAAATTCGCCAGACTGGCTAACCCATGACATGTCCTAGCGCTAACCCAGCAATCCCAGCCCAGAAGGGTCTGGTATTGCTATAAAATCCTGTAATCCACGTTGACAAAATGATGTAGCCTCAATTACAATATACATATACCTATACATATCATCAGGCAGTACTTAAATATTTGTAGCCATTATTGAATTGTCAGTATACTTCCCTCTAACCAGCAAGTATTTTCAAAACATCCAGTGATCAGAAGACTGCTGCCTCCATCAGGATGCAAACTTGTAAGCCTCTGAGCACTGATGCGCCGACCAAAGATGCTGGCCTGGCTGCTGCTGCTATCGACATCGAGCAAGTGACGGTCCCACACCAGGTAGGATCATGCCTTTCAGACATTTTTTTCATATTCGTATTCTGTATTAATGGAATGGTCCGAGAGGGTTTGAGATATCATATTATCTGCTCTATGCCAAGGTTTCTTCATCTTACATGGGGTACTGTACGTAAAATGCATTCATTTCACTGACAACGTAGTTTTTTTTCCTACATTTATGATACATATTTCATGACCCAATACTCCTGTGAATTCTTTTGTGCATGTCATTTCATTGTTGTTGAACAGTTAGGTGCAGTTTCACCAACGTGAGTGTACACCGCTAAATGTCTCATTTGCCTGTTGTGGGGCTGCATTAAAATTTTATATTACATGAACAGTTTACATTATATTACGTTATAATTATGTTATGGGCACATCATTTACACCCTCAGGGGAGTGGCTGATACAATATGGTGCAGACTAGAATATTTTCCTAATATTTATATTGTCTATGTGTTGTGGGTCTTGCCCATCAGCGAATATTAATCTTTATCTCCTATCAATCTATAATTTCATATATGGCTGCTTTTTTCAATAAGCATTTATTCATATTCTTATAGGATTTCGAATGAAACCGCTAAGTGTCAAACTGATGAGTGGACCGTTTCCACTTCTAGTCTACTGGGCACGGACGTATTTTCGTGTTCACTACCATTATATGAGGCCACAGACAAGCAGGTAAGTTAACCTAGGCTTGGTAGGTTATCATACAGTGGATACTGTCTTTCCTTCATTAAATGGCTTCAAGTCAAAAAGTTAACACAAATGTCAACAACATTCTCAGCTACATCAATACCACATCTGACGTTTCAATGTAGATGGCATTTGTGTATGTATCCTGTGCTAATTTTCTTGTGTTCTGTGTAATACCTTCTCTTAACATCAGCGCTTTGGGCATTTGTTGTATGCCATTGAATATTTTCCCCCTTACTTGCTTAATCAACCTGAACATTTCAATATTACATGAAAGGTTGAATGGTTTAGCCTCAATGAGAAAACAGTTCAACTCAGTCTCCCCCCCCGAAAATCACCTTACATAAATTCTCTGAGCAATAGGTTTGACTGTGCCTTCATGTTTATGCAGATACACATATATGGCGACTCCATTTTAAAGTATCAGACGCAGAGAAACATCACAAACCGATGTGTGCCTGGGGCAAAGATTGACAGTCTTCACAAAGGTGAGGAGACTGTTGATGTTTTTCTGCAGTCACTGCCACTACTGTTCATCTTTTATATTCAGTAACATCACCAATGTTCACTATGTTGTTGACAGTCACATAACTACCACATTACAAAAAGGAGGGTCACTCTCAATCTTAACTTTGTCCTTAACAACAGATACTTCAATCCATCAGTAACTGCTGCCCAGTGCAGACAATCTTAACTTTGCATATATTTTACCCCCCTGTAGAGTTAGACAGAGACGTTGCAGGAGGGGTACGGCTGTCCGGTGTGATAATCATCCATGTGGGGACTAACCACCTAAGAGACATTGCGCTCAAGCCACACATTATGCCGGATATATTGAACAAACACGTGCAGCTCGTAGCCCGCTTTCAGGAAACGCATAAAGATGCTGTTGTGATGGCCTCCGCTCTTCTATGCAGGTCTGACAGGTATATTGTATACTTTGTCTAATGCTTACTTGTGTAAATCTTACTCTGTGTAAATTCAGTTAACCTATTTGGGTCAAACCTATGAGATTAAGTGTTTTGCTGCGTTTCATTTCCTTTCAGCATATAACCTTGCTCAATGTACAGTGATTATCATGAATAATTGCAAATTTTGTGCGCCCATCTCTACATGTCACACAGCAAAGCGTTGGAAGACGTCAGAGGACCATACAATAGAATGTTGGCCCAGAGGTTATCAGGAAAATGCAAGATCCTATGCTGGGATAACGAGTTTCTGGAAAGTGACCTCGGGTATGTTTTGGTTTTATTACGTAGGTCACAAGGAACACATGTTTTTCACATTAGCCAAGTCAAGTATAGCCCTGTTGCATCATAAGCTACCCTCTATCACACTAAAGCAGTCTGTATGCTCTGTTGCCCTACGTGTAAAAAACCACAAGCTCCATCTGCAAACCCTAGAACTTTCAAGGGAGGCACTTGTTCAAGACCCAGCACCTATATACACCAATACAGTAGATTGTCCATGTATTATTCATGTACCTTTATGCCTTATCCTACTTGTGTTGCATGCAGGACCGATGGTCTTCATCCCTCCCATACAGGTAACAACCAGCTTACATGGGCTCTGGACATCAAGCTATCGTGGCTACTTTCTGCCACATGTGCTGTGATGAGCCAGAAGTAAGTTAAATATTTCAATTTCAGTGGATCCACATAGAACCCTTTCATTCAATACAACTTTTTCCTTAAAATATCTCGTTTACCAGTTGTGTATGATTTGACGTGGTAGGATTTTACAGGTAACTAACTATACACAAAATCAAAATAACAGTACCATGCACATGAATGGCACATAAATGCAAACTAACGTTCTACATATAAATTTAAAAAAAAAAGTACCAACAATTCCC
Organism: Harmothoe impar; assembly: GCA_947462335.1. NCBI lineage: Eukaryota > Metazoa > Annelida > Polychaeta > Phyllodocida > Polynoidae > Harmothoe > Harmothoe impar. Next base: position 12,008,740 of record OX381705.1, on the reverse strand, counting down.
ATGTAAAAGCCGAGGCTCGTACAAGCTATGGCTACTGCCCGAGAATTCATGATAACCCAGCTGTAAATGTCTTCCAGAGAAAAGGCTGTGGAACTAAGGCAGCTTCACAAATCGCGCAAAGCTCATAAGTCAAGGACTTGCAGGCCCAAGAAAACTAGGCCTAAGAGAGTGCCAACCTGTATGGTAAAATCACAGTCCCCTGCATCCCACAAGCCTACTTGGGTAAGCAGGAAACCTGTAGCCACACCGACGGCCTGCAAGCATGTTGTTGTGCTTGGGAGTGTAGCAGTTGTGGTTCAGCCCCACCTGATTCACCCAATGCTTAAGGTGGGTATTAACATAAGACCTTGTGTGAAATTCAGTTAAATTTGGTAAGATCTACATTTAAATCCCTCATGTTAGGCTTCATTTACATGGCTAATTCTCCTGTTCCACCTTTGTTGCAGACTACACAACCCACCAACACAAGCTACCCAGGAAAGGCACATCAAAGACAAGCAAAGGCAAAGCAGCCCAAAATGAAGAATATACAGTGTACAGAGTGCACAAAGGTGATGAAATCTGATATGTGTCTACTCAACCACATCATTGCACGTCACAGGTCTGGAACCTCCCTGACTAATATCTCGGACACAAGTCCACGCAAGTCAGTCAGCATCTCCAGCATCTCAGATGTCACTCATTCTGCCTCCCTCCCAATGTCAGACGCCATTCAGCCTCTACACTCTGACACAATCAAATCAACATCATTCGATGGAGGTGCTGGTGGGGATCAAACCAGAGGTTCACATGCTGACATAGTGTTCCTACCCACCAAACAGTCAGTGCAGGAAGAAGTCTTTAGCTGCACAGGTGACATACCAGTGATCAGCATGAATGACCTGACATCAATGCCACCGACATCACAACTCCGTTCCATCATGGATGCAGCACAAGAGTGTGGCCAAGGTGATAATACCTATGTTACCATAGATACTGGAGTGATAGGTATCAAGACGGTGCACAATCTCTTAAAAATGCATTCTAAGAAAGATCTGCAACGTTGCATCACAGCTGAAAACGCTAGGTTTACAAAGAGGGATTTCCCTTGTTTTCAAGCAGTGAAACCCATAAATTTTCAACATATCGCCACATTTAGGCAAGTTTTATTGCATGCATCACCTGATGACTGCATTTCCTTCTCCAATGGCACCAGCAGAATTCCAGTAGAAGACTTTGCTACCTTGACAAGCCAGAGGTGGTTAGCAGAGAGTGCTATCATGCACATCTTAAATATGCTCCCATCAGAGAATCAAAGGTCTTTTGTCCTTAACAACAGATACTTCAATCCATCAGTAACTGCTGCCCAGTGCAGACATTCATTTGAAGCAGAGCAATACAAGGATGTGCGCTTCAATTTCCTGTTACATGTTGGCCATCAAAGGGACAGTCATGTTTTTACAGGTGAAGGGGCCAATCATTTCACCTTTGCAGTCTACATGCCAGAGTACGATGAAGTTACATACGTGGATACATCCGCATGGCCAGTGCCTCAATCATTCAAAGCACGTATGGATGAGTTTTCTACCCATTTAGGCAGACCTAAACCCACTCTAAGATATGTTCATGTACCTGGTGAGTGCCAACAAACTGGATGTGGTGTAGACTGTTCTAGTCACTATGCAAGGCAGACATGCAGTGACGTATGTGGCATAGCTGTAATCATTGGCATTTGTCTGTCAGTGTGTTCTCCTGATATATTTACAGCATTGGTTGCCAAAGGAATGAACAACATGGATTTGATCAAGCCATTTGTACATCTAAAGGAGATTTCATTGTATTCAAAGATGTTGCGGCTAGTTGCAATACACTGGCTAATGGAGAATAAAATTGATATATCTTTATTGATGAATGTGGAAACAATTCCTTCAACATTACCACCTCCGGGGTCACAAGAAGGCAGTTATTTCTTGAACAACCAGCAGACAAAAGAACCCCCTGAGTCACTGAAACGTTCGAAGGAGAGGCCAACCAGTCCTTCAGTGAACAGCTACCAGCCACGCAAAAAGTCCAAGGGACTAAAAGATTGCACAATGGAACTCAACACTGAACAGATAGGCCCATACTTGTCAGGGCAACCTAAAGTTGAAGATCATGGCCAGGGGAAATTGTTGCGTTGTCGGCTGATGAATGGTGCTTCTACAACGAAAAAGTTCAAAAGCATGGAAATGCTGAATACATTCCTTGAAGGAGAAGCAGCTGCTGAGTGGCTCTCTAATGTTTTGGTGAAGAAGCAAGGAAAACGGTATGAAGGCCCGGGTAGTGGTGTACTGTTATGTGAACCAGTTATCAAATTCAACAAGAAGGAAAAGATCTTGAAGTTAATTTGTACTCTCAAATCAGGCAAAGGGAAAACTAAGGATTTTCCTTGTACAACAAATGGCAAAAATGACATTGATGCTATGAATGCTGTACAGCATTTTGTCGAAGGTGAAGAATTGCTGGAATGGCTTACTGGAAGTGAGTGGCAGAGGACAGGTGAAGTTGGCGTAGGAGTACCAGCAAAACGATATCTAGACACCTTGAATTTTGATGTGACCAAACGTTTTGTGATGAAAGGTCATGTTGAAACGGAGCTTGATTTGGATCCTTTGCCTGTATCTGGTACTAGTTCAGCAAATTGGGGTAAAACTCACCGACCGGATGATGTTATACACTCCACTGCAACCCCACCTGATAGCCCAGAACCATTAGCAACAATATACATTCAGTGCTCATCCAACACTCCACTTTGTCGGACCGATTGTGGAGCAATTGTGCAAGATACCAAAGTCATTGATGACCATTGCACAAGTTGCAAGGCAGTGCTATCTTTAGAGAAATCATGCTCCAATTGCAGTACACAAATATCACAGCAATTCTATAATGGCAACTTGGATGACCGTGTACTGTGTGCTGCTTGCTATCAGTACAGACGGCTTAACCATAAAGACAGACCAGAAAATGTGTATGTGAAGAGCTTGCGGACTGATAACAAGTACCATAAACATTTGTTGTGCAAGTGGAAATTGAAACTAGTCATGTACAGTAATGATAAAAAAACGTGGGTCATATATTCCCGGAGGGATAACCAACGGTATCACACTGAGGACAGCAACATTAACTATCGGAAAAGACCTACATTACAAGTTCGAGATAAGGTTGATGCCGAGCGTTATGCCACAAAACCAATACCCTCACAGATTCACTTTAGTAGTGTACGGAGTGTCACAGCTAAGCATGGAGATCAAGACACATTGATGTCTCTCTCACAGATTAAAGTTAGATGTGCGCTAATTGATCGCCATGACCTGGCCCAAAGCTTGAAAGGAAAAGACCCAATAGTACATAAGTCTGACTGGCGCACAACAGAGAAGATACTGGAAAGCAACTATGAAGATGTCTTACTGTTTCAGCGTGGTAATAAGGACATGGGAAGAGAGTATCACATTGTACTCTCAAGACCAGAAAATCTGAAGTGTTTGAAGGATTTTGGTGCACATGTTGTAGGCCATGATGTGAAGCAAGATTTCATGTCTGCTCGTTTTAAAACCACTCTGTTCAGTTACTGCGATGCAGAAGGGAAAGGTCGTGCAGGTGCATTTGCAATATGTAATAAGGAAGATACGCGCACACATTCAATTAATATGCAAATTCTATTTGCCAATATCCCATGCACAAGTAACACCTGCTTACATGAAAGAACTTTACATATCTTTGATGACTACTCTGGATTTTTTTGGGCAAGGCCATGTGCATTACTGGCTAATTACACCCCAATCATTCAACATGAAAAGGCAAAAACTACCCGGAATGCAGTTCTACTTCAAAAACTGCTATCAACTCTATGCAATTTCCATGGACTCAAAGCTTTCAGAGTGTTTATTTGTGAAAAACCAGCACTGACCATGTTCCTTGGGCCACTTGAAATTGGTTTTAAAGCCATTATGAGGACATGGTGTTTACAGTCAAGGGAAAATGTGGTTCAGGATTACATAAGATTCATAGATGAGGACATCCCAGATACCCTGCTTGATCAAGAGACAAAGATGCTCTTCAAGGAATATATGCATAGTTGTTGGTTTAACTCTAAGATCTGGAAGGACTGTTTCACAGCACAAGTTCTTTTTGATGTTCCAAAAGAGATTCGAAGGAATTCCTTGTTGCTCACAAACAATGTAACTGAAAGAAAATTCAAAGAGGTAGACACAGCTGATTTTGGATCTCACTTGAACCACAAAATGTCAACCTTTGTTTGGATAGCTCTGGATCGTATCTTATATAGAGAACAATTCTTCACGAGTAAAACTGCCGATAGAACACCTAGTATTCGGGACAAACCTAAGGAGTTGAAGATCATCGAGAGGGCCCTATCCATAAGGGAATTTCATTTGGCATCAGAAGGATGGTTCTTCAGTTCCACAAATGTACAACCTGCAATACCTGATCTGCCTGATGAATTCTACTTCCCCAAAGGAGATTATGATTTCAAAGAAGAACATGAACTTGAAGCAACATCCTGTGTTGATGTCCATGCTTTAGCTGCAAACATTTTGGACGAGCATTCATACGATACTCTCGGAAAGTGTAAGACCCTGTTGAATAGTCTTTCCATAAAAGCCTGTGGCATTTTCAAGAATGAGCTGTTGAGGCATGCAGGATTATGTGACATAGACATCCCTGGACATTTTGACCATGTGGGAAATCTGAACCTTGGAGTTTGTTCATGTATGTCCTTTGTTCTGAAAGGTCAACCGTATTACTGCAAACATCTCTATGCAGCATTGTCTTTCACAAAAGAGGAGAATGACCCAGAGAAACTCATGGAATTATACCTCAAGTCCCGACCGGAAATTCCACAATGCCTACTTGATGCATGTTGTCAACGTGACCAAGTAATATCTCCACCAGTTTTTAACTGGGTTGATCATCTAAAGTCCTTTTCACACGAGGCAACAGCTGAAGAAATGCAGACTAGCAGTGAAGGGCAAATTCTCTCAATTTTGCACAACATTGACTCTGTAGGGACCCATATGGGTGGAAAACGTGGTAGGCGGGCTCCACATAACCAAGGATGCAGACGAGCCAATGGGCCACAAAAACCGCAAAAGTCACTATCTACACCAGAATTCACCAGAGATGACCCTTATTGCCCTCAGGTGGATTTCCCGGAAAATACACGTGACCGGCATGGCGGTCGTGCACGGGTAAAGAATGCTAATAGAGGTTTGATCCTACAGGATGTTCTAAACAAAGCTTTAGGGAAGCTGTGCACCAAACAAATCGAAATGTCTGCCTCACAATCTGATAAGCAAGATGATGAAATGGATGTACAAGAAGCTGACCATTGCGACAACCCACACATGAATGGGATTGACATTGTCAAGTCAGCGGCAACCTCTTCAATCAGTGAGCCGTTAAGAAAGAAACGCTCCCTATCCAAAGCAGCAGACATTATTTGTGGATTGTGTATGAAAGAAGATAATGAGCCTTACTTCAGATGCAGTAAGAAAAGGGAGATGGATCTGCATTTATAGCGTATCCACCAACAAGAACAGTTTGTTTGTGCCCCTTGTTATGACAAGCAAATACATCAAAGTTTCAGTAATATGGCACAAATGCAAAAACATAAGGCACAATTCCACAGGGAACCGGTACTGCTATCCAAGTCACTATCAGATCTTGATAAAAAGCAGCCAGAAGCCAATTCCCAAGCAAAAGGAAATGAGGCACAGATGCAAAAGCAGAAAGCAGAATGCCACATGGCACATGTACTGCCATCCAAGTCACTGTCAGGTCGTGAGAAGAAACAAGTAGAAGCCAATGCCCAATCAAAAGGAAATGAGGCACATGTGCATAAAAGGCGATGCCACACGGTACCAGTACTCCAATCCCTGCTACACTCAGGTATTGACAAACATCAACTGGAAACCAATGCCCAAGTCAAAGGAAAACCAGGTGTTTCTAATTTATCCATGTCTAAACTAAGACATATCCAGAATACAACAACAATACCGAAGACTGCCCAACAGCTCTTGAATGAGATTGCAAACGAGCAACACTTATGCCGTGCTTGTACAACTTCAGTGCCAGATGATGACTTTGTTGTTTGCAAAGAATGTGAAGATTGCTTTCATTGTCATTGTGTTTCTGTTCAGTGTGCAGATCAGCTAGACGATTGGACCTGTCTCAATTGCAGTCCTCTGGAAGGATAATGTGATCCTACAAAAAGTGGATGCTGATTCCCACATGTTCAATATTGTTAGAGGGTGGTCAGGCATGACTATAAGGGGAGGTCGGAGGTCATATGCTATATTATTCAGTGTTGAAGTGCAGTTATACCATTCCCACGTATGTGGATGTTGATCCCCACCTTATGTGGATGTTGATTCCCACCTTATGTGGATGTTGATTCCCACCTTATGTGGATGTTGATTCCCACTTTATGTGGATGTTGATTCCCACCTCATGTGGATGTTGATTCCCACCTTATGTGGATGTTGATTCCCACCTTATGTGGATGTTGATTCCCACTTAATGTGGATGTTATTTCCCACCTTATGTGGATGTTGATTCCCACTTTATGTGGATGTTGATTCACACTTTATGTGGATGTTGATTCCCACTTTATGTGGATGTTATTTCCCACCTTATGTGGATGTTGATTCCCACTTTATGTGGATGTTGATTCCTACCTTGTGTGGATGTTGATTCCCACTTTATGTGGATGTTGATTCCCACCTTATGTGGATGTTGATTCCCACCTTATGTGGATGTTGATTCCCACTTAATGTGGATGTTATTTCCCACCTTATGTGGATGTTGATTCCCACCTTATGTGGATGTTGATTCCCACATCATGTGGATGTTGATTCCCACCTTATGTGGATGTTGATTCCCACCTCATGTGGATGTTGATTCCCAACTCATGTGGATGTTGATTCCCACCTCATGTGGATGCCCACGTATGTGGATGAAGTGCTACAGGGCGGTTAGGCATGACTATAAGGGGAGGTTGGAGGTCATGTGCTATATATATTTATTCAATATCCTTGTTCAGTTCTACGCATGCCCATAGTGCGTGGATGCATACAGAACAGGCATGATTTCCATATGACATGGATGCAGATACAATGTTGATGCCTACGCTATGTGGATGCCCGTACTATGTGAATACTGCATTTGAATACCCAGTGTAGATGCCATGAGTTATAAGCTTGAAATGAAGATACAACCAACTAACAGGTTTTTCTTTGGCTGTAGCAGGCAGCTGGGATCCGTTCCCAGGCCGGCTGCATTACGTGTAACAACTTACATGTTTCTACATTATATTCGGAAGGGACAAATTGGCCGGTGTCCCGTCAGCTATAGTCAAAGAAAAACTTAAACTATAATGTATGCGTACTAATTATAGTGTTTTGTTTTCCAAGCAGAAAGATGAATATTTGCATGGTCAGGTGTCTGAGTATTATATACAATGCTTGGAGCAGTGGGATGCAAGTATGAGCCTGGTACAACATTTGTGGGGTGGCTTTTGGAGTATAGCACGAAGTTTGCCACCAGGAAACTGTGATTACCCTGTTATTGACTCAGGGTAAACTGAGTAATATACGACGACTGAACCAAGGATTAAGACGTTTTTGTGACATGGGAGAATGTATACCATTCAGCCTGTGTGGCAGATAGACATGAGATGACAAAAGGGATGCATTGGCAAGATTGGGGCACAAATGTTTCCTTCTAAACTCTTAAAGTTAGTACATCCAATGTCTGGGACAAAAAAATAAAGTCCCCCAAAAATGAGTCAGAATATCCACAAATAACACAATTAACTCCCCATCTATTCCCTTCCTCTTCATTCCCTCAGATTTTGCTCTAATTTTATTTTATTGCCCAATATATGGTCATTCCCCTATATATAAAACGGCATTAGTTGGAACCAGCGAACCACCCCATTGAAATAGACTTGAGTGCTTGACAGGAACAGATAAACCAAAAGAGGCTAGATGCAAGTATGTACTTTTTTCAAAGCTAACTCGATATTTCTTTCCAATCTAACTTTAAAAATAATTTAAGTCTTTTATGTGTGATTACCAACTCTAATTCTCACAAATCTATTGTATTCCAAAGAAAAACTAAATAAATCATGGAAATACTCTCGCACATTGGATCTAGCAACAAGAGAGAGAAAATCCCACAAAAGTCAGCCATTTTTTTCAGAACTTAAAGGGTGCTACATTAATCTATCTATCATTCAATCATGGTTGAATAATACAAAATTACAAAGTATATACTCAGTTAATCATCCCCTAGAAGTATATCCTTCTGAAACATTCAAATAAATGAAATAATCAAACCTAAATATCTGAATCGGGTCCTTGCGTAAGACTCTGCTAGGAGAGTGACTGCGGGGTAGATAGGGACGCATTGCCATGACAACATCGCTAGGGGCTATGTAGGGCGCTGGGACGCTGACGGGCGGCTCAGGCTTTCCCGCCCCCTTCCGTGTGCAGCTTCCCGCGCACGGTGCAGACGAGTCGATGGGGAGGGGGGGGGGGGCAGGGAATCTTCCTAGGCCTATAGACTATTCCCCAACCACAATGGTCTCAGAAGGCTTGGTCTCAAAAGGCCATCAAGGGGCGTGATGGGGGGGGGGGTATGTAGGCCTAAGTGGAGGAAGAGGAGGGCGAGCAGGAGATAGGCCTATAGACTATGCCCCCACCCACAATCCCGGCCCCCGAAGGTGCTGGTTTTGGAATAAAATCGTGCACGATTTTAATCCCCACCTTGAGGAAACACAGTGAAATACCATGGCTAGACCCCAAGGAACCCAGCTTTCGAACTGATACTGCCCATGCATACCATTTTAATGTCCCCAAACCCACAAATAATGTATTTTAATAGAATATAGCATATCCTAATGTAGAATCTAAAATTTGGTAAAAATCGGATATACCCACTTTAACTACTGTTAAATTGCTACCCTCTAATTGAACTCTGGATAGAAAATGGGTGTTAAAAGTCAAGAATACAAAGATAGAAATGATGTTTTAGCCTAAACTGGCTCCTATTTCTCTATTTCCCCTATATATAAAACGGCAATATTTCATCGCTGGTACCTACCCCATTAAAACAGGCTTGAGGTGCTTTACAGGACCAGATGAACCAAAAGAGGCTAGATAAAAATATGTACTTTTTTCAATTTATCCAGATCCAGGGGGGGGGGGGGGAGTGACAGTATCAGTATATTGCACACACTTTTACACAGTACAGCTATTATTACTGTATTACTGTTATTACTATTGCAGTACAGCTATTGCACACACTGAAACAGGCACCGTGACCTATGCCTATGGCGTAGGCTATGCCGCTATGGCTATGTAGCCTACATTGTAGATTAATATGGAAAGCTTATAGGGTGTGTGTATGGGTAGGGACTTGCATAAAATCTACAAAGTGCCTTGATTATAAGACTCATGGGCCAGTCTCACAGAGCTCAGTGAGAGCTTTTCAGAACTTTTGGAATCATGTTGATATCTTCATTAGGGCCCGAGAAATCCGCATCAACGTACCGCAAAAGATGGTCACTTAAAATCCCATTGCCGTAAGGGTTAAGCTGGATCAAATGCTGTGATCGGAAATTGATGAAAAAAGATGAGAAAATTGAGAAAAAAAAAGAAAAATCAACATTATTCAGCTAATTATCAATATTTCTGCACAAAATTTTCGCACAACATGAATTTCTATGAGACTGGTCATGTGACCTCATTTCGTAAAAATTTGCTGCCACTTGACCTAATGACAGTTGACCTTTGACCTACTTAATGGGGGAAAAAGCCACGGCTCAGAATAGACAAAAGCAACAGGTTATTTTAATGTTATTCAGTTATTTATTGATATTCATGCACAAATTTTTCGCACAATCTAATTTCTCATGGGTCCAGTCATGTGACCCCTTTTATTTAAAAAATGGATGCCTCTTGACCTAATTACAATTGACCTTTGACCTACTTAATTGGGTCAAGCCACGAAACAGAATAGACAAAAGCAACATGTTGTTTTAGCATTACTCGACCATTTATCAATATTTATGCACATGTTGTTTTGTGCGATGTTTCTTTCAATGGGTCAGGTCATGTGACTTCATTTCATGAAGATCGGGCACCACTTGACAAAATTGACCTTTGACCTATTTTATAGGGTCAAACCGAAAAGTTTACACTTGAGCCCATTTGTATAGAAGTTATAGACTTGTTTCATAACATGTCTTTAATATCACTATTACATATTTCCTACATCATATATATATATAGTCATGTGTGACCTTTTTCTCCTCAGGATATGATGACACTTTACCTATTTATGTATGACCTTTGACCTCCATATCTAGGTCAATCAACAAAAATTATGCTTCAAGCTACATCTAGTGGACAAACAACATCATAGTTTTAAGTAAATAATCTTTTCGGCAATGGTCGTCCTACATATGCTGTGATGCTCAACAGGTGTTTATCAGGAGCTCATCACGAGCATCAACTGAGCGGTGACATCTTCTGGTTCTATCATGCATCATGTGATGGTGTCATTGGTGGGTGTTTATCAGGAGCTCATCACGAGCATCAACTGAGCGGTGACATCTACTGGTTCTATCATGCATCATGTGATGGTGTCATTGGCAGGTGTTTATCAGGAGCTCATCACGAGCATCAACTGAGCAGTGACATCTACTGGTTCTATCATGTATCATGTGATGGTGTCATTGGCGGGTGTTTATCAGGAGCTCATCACGAGCATCAACTGAGCGGTGACATCTACTGGTTCTATCATGCATCATGTGATGGTGTCATTGGTGGGTGTTTATCAGGAGCTCATCACGAGCATCAACTGAGCGGTGACATCTACTAGTTCTATCATGCATCATGTGATGCTGTCATTGGCAGGTGTTCATCAAGAGCTAATCATGAGTTTCAACTGAGCAGTGACATGTACAAGTTCATAAAGACATCAAAGTAAAGATATCAAGTTATGAACATAGGCCATGATGTTGCTCTGTCTTATTCAGTGTCTGCAAGAAACTCAAGATCTCCTGTTATGAAGTCGGCAATCATTGCTGCAAGCTCCACATCTTCCCTGTCTGAACTGTCAGCCTCCGTCTGTGTGTCACGCCAGTACGAGACTGTTACAATCGTACTCACTTTCTTTGACCTTCTGTTGATGTTCTCCTCTACACATCGGATACAGCCATGATACAGTACATCGCGTCCTTTCTCATTGAACAGATGATCGATGTACCTGTACTGATCAACTAAGCACTGAGGATTATTGATAATTTCACCGACTCTTTCGAGATGCTCAGGTACGATCAGAAGGTCCTCTATGTTGTCTTTTGTCTCGATGACTGCGTTGATGCATTTCTTGATCTTTTGTCCCTTTCCTGTGAGCGCTCCTTCTGAGAAACAGAAATTAAGCTAAGTGTGCGCTTTGCACGCTTTTGCCGGAGTTCTCGCACCTTTGCTCCTTCTTTTCTGGCAAAGTCGATTCTTCTGTCACGCTCAGTCGGATGCATTTTGTCCAGGACTTCCAATATCTTGTTTTGTGTGAACTTGACTTTCCCATCTATGAACCCAGCCGTGGCATTTGGTGCACGCCTGTACTGCGCGTCTACTTGGCCCAAGACTCGCTCTGCATAGAAGTTGTGGGCAGATGCAGAACTTGCCTGACATTTCAGTTCATCCGACGGATTAGACAAGTCTCCTTTAATGTAGCGTTCTAGTTGTCGTTCAAGCAGCTCAATGGAGCCTCGTACAAGGTACTGAAGGATGGTAATCAGTCTTGTTTCTTCTGATGCCTCAAGGGGTCTCTGTAGACTGGCCAACACACCGTCACTGTCGTCGATGTCATTGCCAAACACATCTATTTTGGTGGTAAATAGAATGTGTGGATCCTCATGGTACCGCCGTAGGCTGGCCACACAACCATTGATTTTGTCATTGTGGTCAAGATGACCTTTCTCTGCCTCTGGTGTGTAAAACCACCGCATGTAGGGACCAGTGAGTACCTTTCCCAGGAGCCCCAGGGCACGCAACTCCAGCATGATGTCTGTGTTGTTGTAGTCCTTGATGAGTGCTGCACGCATGCTGTTACTGCAAGCACATTCGTTCTTCAAGTACCTTCTGAGCTGCTCCTGTAGGCTATAGACAATGCCTGCCTGCCGAAACAGGATGTGGATTCTGTTTCCCACATAACGCAGAATGAGGTTATTCTCGATGTCCTCGTCGAGCATGAATTGTTTAAATCCTGTAGGGTCGCCAGAACCTTGATTGAACCTCATCTTTGCGAGGACACGTATGAAGTTGGCTGCTCTCCCATCTTTACCAAAGGTGTCACTACTGATGTTGAACTCTTTGTCCAGTACCTTCAGATTTTTTTTGGCTACATTTGCGAGGCCATCCAGGGGGTGCAAGAGGCATTTTAGCTCTAGTAGCTCACTGTCAAACAAGTTTCCAAGTTCTTTAGACACGCAGTGATTAACTGCAGCTCGGTCACTCATGGTGTTCTTGATGTTTTGTTGGACTTGAAGCAACAGTGAGTTCACATCCTTACCCATGTATTTAGCATAGGTAGTGGTGACGTCACGTATACACTCTGTGATGTGACGGACGTAATCCCCAGTCTTGCCTCCAGGGATGGTGTCGATTTGGAGAGCAAGCGATTCTTAATCAGTTGTTATATGCACCTCATTTATATGACGGCCATCAATAGAAGTTGCATCCCAAGCTAGAGTGATGTTTTCTGTTGTCGCGAGGACCTCACCAAGGTATAGGTCACTCAGCACCCCCATCTCATATGCCATGCGACAGCAAGTGGTTTTGTCAGGAAACCCATTGATGGTCACACCTGTGAGCCTTTTTACAAGGCTAGTCGTTGTGTCGTGGATCCATTCTGCAGGTAGATGTCGTATCAGACATAAGTAGACTGCTTGACGGCACACAGGGCCATAAGTCTTCCCATCAGACTTTAGGTCCAGGACCTTAGCATCCCTCTCAGCCACAGCTTCTTCCTTCTCTGCATACAGACAATCAGCTAATATCTCTGCTGCTACTTTATCTTTCCGGAGTTGTTTGTTCTCTTTCTTGATTTTTTCGGCTCCTGCTGATACTTTCTTTGAAGCCTTACGCCTTTTAGGTTTCCGCACCATACTTTCTTCTAGCTGGGCTTCTAGCTTCTTGTTTAGCTGTCGGATGGTTGAGTCTCTTGCAAGGAGATGTACTTTCGTCTTGGCCAACTCCTCCCCAAGTCTAGTCTCGATGATTTGTTTTCTCTTAACCGCTTGATTAACAGCTGAGAGAGTCTTTCCTCTCACTGACTTCGCTGCCTTCTTTGTCTCCTTATCATTCACCTTTTTTTGTAAGACTTCACACCTTTGTTTCAGTTTGTCATTTTCAGCTTTGACTCTATCTAATTCTGTTTGAACTTTACAAATGTCTTGCCCGAGACTATGATTCACAGAACGCAGTGTTTCACACTGACATGGAGCAGGTGGCGGTGGCTTTGCACAGGGTGTTGTAGAAATCTCTCTGGTCACTGGTAAGCTGTACGGTGTTTGCAGCCATTCAGTCAGTTCATCTTCGGTACTATGTCTTGCCACACTTTTCCGTTTTTTCATCAGTGCTTTGAGATTCTTCACAACGCTGCTGTGGCGGTAATGCTCTTGCTGGAAAAAGAAAATGTCATAGTCAGTTTTTCATTTCAAAAGGGGATCGTGAGCAGGGTATGCCAACAATTTTGACTGTATAAGGCAAATCTTCGAAAAAATGAAAATCAACCATTTCACATGCATTATGGCATACTGGGGCAACACATAAATTGTCTGCCTTTTAATTTCTGTGAAAAACATGAATATATGTGCGGAGCAAAATAAACCTTAACTACAGTAACCTGCATTGTTGGTGTGATAATTTACAGCACTTCCTAGAGTGTCATAGTAGCAGCTCAAGCCTACCTCTTTTCCACATGCTGCAATCACAGCCTTGCTTCCCTTTGTCTCCGGGTCGTTATTGTATTTCCATATCTTTAATATGTCTGCATTGGTTGGAGCTTGGTAAGCCTCCACTGGAAAGTGGTCAGCCGCCATCGGAGCTTGGTCAGCCTCCATTGGAACGTGGTCAGCCACCACTTGAGAGTGGTCAGCCTCCATATCTTTGTGGGAAAAAAAATTTGATGTGAGCCTTCTGGAGCTATTGCACTTGTGTGTCTTTTTACCATCAGCCTATTGGTTACATTTTATATTCATGTGTGTGGCATATTGGCACATCTAGACCTTTAAAATGGGGGCTATTTCTAAATATATCTTCATTTGATAGAGTAAAAAGGGGATTTTCTGTTTATTTTCCTTTGTCCCTTAAGCATATTTGCTTTAAAAAAAAGCCCATAAGGACCATTAAAATGGAAGGAGCAGGGGTGCGTAGACTGTTCAGGGGGTCATCGGGTTCATAAGGACCATTAAAATGGAAGGAGCAGGGGTGCATAGACTGTTCAGGGGGTCATCGGGTTCATAAGGACCATTAAAATGGAAGGAGCAGGGGTGCGTAGACTATTCAGGGGGTCATCGGGTTCATAAGGACCATTAAAATGGAAGGAGCAGGGGTGCATAGACTGTTCAGGGGGTCATCGGGTTCATAAGGACCATTAAAATGGAAGGAGCAGGGGTGCGTAGACTGTTCAGGGGGTCATTGCGTTCATAAGGACCATTAAAATGGAAGGCGCAGGGGTGCGTAGACTGTTCAGGGGGTCATTGCGTTCATAAGGACCATTAAAATGGAAGGCGCAGGGGTGCGTAGACTATTCCTCTAGCTAGGCCTATAGCAGCAAAAAATAAGGCATAGAAGCTCCCAGATTTTCAAGCCATGGGGGGTTGGGGGGGGGGAACCACCGGCGTGTTACTATAGTTCAAAGGGGGGGGGCATACATTTTCCAGCACCTTTGTCAAGGGGCCAAAAATGTTCTACATGCTCTCGAGGGGGGGCATAAAAAATGATCGCAATATCTTACCTCCCCCTCCCCTGTGTAATTGATAATGAACACTCCCTTAGGCCTACAATATGAACTTATAATTCCACCCCCCCCCATGCTCATGTTACTAAAGTTCAAAGGGGGGGGGTTTAAGTTTTCCGGCACCTTTGTCGAGGGGCCCAAAACATACTTCATGCTCTCGGGGGGGGGGGGGGGGGGGTGCTGCATAAAAAATGATCGCAAAATCTTACCTCCCCCTCCCCCGTGTAATTAATAATGAACACTCCCTTAGGCCTACAATATATACTTATAATTTCACCCCACCCCCAACCCTCACAGCTGGCTACCCATGAATGAACATCCCCAAAAGGGCAAGGGGTCGAATCCCACCCCCCCCCCCTGTGTAATTAATAATGAACACTCCCTTAGGCCTACAACATGAACTTATAATTCCACCCACCCTCATGTTACTATAGTTCAAAGGGGGGTGTAAATTTTCCGGCACTTTTGTGGGGGGGGGGGTGCACAAAACTTGAAAAGTCTCTAAGCTGGGGGAGGGTAGAGAGGGGGGCTGTCTCTCCCAGGCGCTCACTGGGTTCACTACACGGGACGGCCTGTCTAGGGGAGGGGGCATAGGATAGGGGGAAGGGGGGGTCACAACTATAAAATACAGTCCATTTTTAAATACCATGGATACTTCCAGTTCACAGGAACATGTACAGTAACTTATTTTGGTGTGGGGGGGGGCATTTTGCAAAGCCGAATTGGGGGAGGGGGGGGGGTTGTCGTTTTGGGAAAAAACACAAAGCACCTCCCCCCCCCCGCCCAAGCCAAAGCCTTGGGCCAAGGTTAGTAATGAATGACTCAGCCCTTAGGCTTAGGCCAAAATGACAAAACATGTTAAAGGTTCTGTAAATGTCACTCCAGTTTCATTGACATTGGTAGGGTCAGATGATGGGAAGCACACTGATTTTTATGGGCCTATTAAATAGGGATGTCATTGACATCCAATTTATTCCGATTTCGATTATCACCATTTAAGTGTCGTTTTTTCGATTATATCGATTTATTTTGATATAACAAACACAGTTTATTTCTACTTGAATTAAGGGTATTTTCACCTGTTTCTATCCCTCTTTATAGTTTAGTCTATAAAGCTGAACACTTGTTAGCATGTTGAACACAATTCAAAGCCATTCTCCCTCAATATTATAGACCTGCAAAGGTCATTATTTTTAAAGTGAATAAAAAGCAAGTTCTAAATGAGATATTTACACAATCTTTGCAGTTTTAGAAAGGTAAATTAAAGGTCTAT
The DNA here is from genome assembly GCA_947462335.1 of Harmothoe impar. NCBI lineage: Eukaryota > Metazoa > Annelida > Polychaeta > Phyllodocida > Polynoidae > Harmothoe > Harmothoe impar. The sequence continues at coordinate 11,992,395 of OX381705.1, read as the reverse complement.
CTGCAACATAAATGGTGTATCGATATAATGCCTTTATCGATCCGATAATCGCGATTCTTAAAATGTCGATGTATCGATTCTGGGGGTATCGATGACATCCCTACTAGTACTATTAAATCATATACTACTGAATTACCAGCAGTTCCCGCACTACACACCAGACGGCACTACTAATCAATGCGCCTATTATCGTCTGCGTTTGTCGGGTGAGTCTGCTTATTTGATATGGGACAAGTCACGGTTCATGGCCTAGAACCATTAATATTGATTGTGCAAAAAACCATGGACATCTATGGACTCGTGAGTGTATTTGCTAGCGATATTTACCGGTTTATTAACTTTAAATTGAGTCACCATGAGATATTTACATTTATAGCCATGTTTCAATGGTAGAGAATAGGCGATCTGCCCGTCAGGAGACCCGAATGTCGGGGTTGATGCGCGATGCCACTAGGGCGGCTAAGTCTCGTCACGTGACCGCCAACTTCCGGGCCCTTACGGGCTCCCCATATTATCGCCCGCAGGCCTGAAGGATGGGCGAAAAATTTCGCCCCCCTATATCTCCACTAATATAGAGAGTTGGGCTATAAAATTGCAGATCTGGGGCCTTTTTAGGCTAACTTAGACGTGGGTATTTTTAGTTGGAATCGGCAAAAAAATTACAACAACATTTTATCGCGAGACTTAGCCTCCCTCATTTGTAGGTTGTTGGAGGACAATCAACTATTAATTTTTAAAAAGCAGTTTATACAGTTAAGATGTAAATACAATGTCACCTTGTTGTCTTGCAGTGCACTACAGTCATGTCGCTGGTGAGCTATCCGGGGAGAATCTAGAAAACCACTCAAGCATGATTACGCACTGGTAGATACAACCCCCTACAGACCTCCTTACAATGGGCCGGAACTGTGCTGTGTTGGGATGTGGTAACAACTCACGGTGCGAACCAAAGCCCAAGTTCTTCAAGTTCCCGGGTGAAATTAAAAGAACCGCAGCCCGAAGACAGTGGGTAAGGAATGTCAACAAACGGTACAGGGACGGACGTCCCTGGCAGGCAGGGGAGGACGCTGTAGTCTGCCACAAGCATTTTGTAGATGGGAAGCCGTCGCTGCGGTACCCTCACCCAGTGCTGCACATGGGGCGCGGGACGGCACATACTGTAGCGTCTTATAGAGTCATCACCAAACTCAACGCCAGGACCGAGGTCAGTGGTGCATGGAGCAGCAACCAGCATCAACATAGTAAGGTGATATTTAAACTGCTAAGGGAGTGGTCATTTATTAATGACAGGGGTCAGGGTGTTACGTTTAGAGGGCTGTAAGAGGGGGCCCAGCTAGCGATTCAACGTTGGGCCGATGTTGGGCCAACAGTGGCTGGGGTTGGGCCAACGTTGGGCTTTATCGTTGGCTAAAGTGCTTTTTGGCCGTCCATTTCTACGCTTTGCCAATGTTGGCAAACAGTGACGTTGGTACAACGTTGGCACAACGTCACTGTTTGCCAAAGTTGGCCCAACGTTGCACCAACTTTTTGACATAGACAATGTCCCAATGTCTAGCCAACCATACTTTGAGCCTCAAGATGATGTTGTTACTGGACATCGATTCTCTCTCTTTATAGCTCTATAGTGATCGATGCCCAGTTTTATACTTCAGACCAGTGGCTCATTTTGGCTGTTTTTTGCCTCACAGATTGCTTCTAGGGCAAAATCCTGACTAGGTGCCAATATATTCTCTATGCCAATGTGTAATATGAGGGTAGAAAACACTGGAACCTCAGTTAGAAAAAATCCTACTGAACAGTTTTTGAGAAAATTAGGGTTTTGTTGCATATTTTTGGTGTTTTTAGTACATTTCCTACATAAACCGTGAACGCCAGCATTTCTCACTTTTCAGGTGTTTAGAATCAGAATTTGACTTTTTTAAATTCGCAGTAGGATTTCTGAGTATCGAGCCATTCTAGAAAAGCTATTCTTTGGAAAAAATACTTAGTATTTCTTGATGATTTTCGTTGCACAAATTTAGGGTTGTAATATAAAAACTGCATTGTCATCCAATCAAAGTGTTTATGCACTGTTGATGGTCACCTCCTCCCACCCACTTCACTCTGCATTGAAGGAGAACAGGCAGGGGAGGTTCATGTGTCCGTATATAGCTGTTGACCTGGGTGCTGGGTGCATTTTTAATTTATGGGGTGCCAACTGTTCATGAAAGAAAAATCAAATAGAATATTTTATTTTTTTTAGTATCAGATTAATGCAACTACAATTCGTAATTTAACACTTAAAGCATTGTATTTGCATTAATATGAATAGTAGCCACCTTATGGGGTGCCAACTATTCATGAAAGAAAAATCGATAAGAATTTGTTTTTTATTAGCATTAAATTGATGCAACTACAATTCGAGATTGCATTTTAAGCATCTTAAATCAATGGTAGTCATCTTAAATATATGGAGTGCCAACTGTTCATGAATTAAAAAAAAAGAATAGAATTAGTTTTTTTATTAGTATCAGATTAATGCAACTACGATTTGTGATTGCACTTAAAGCATTGTGGCATGCAATGACTGGTAGCCACCTTGAATGTATAGGGTGCCAACTGTTCATGAAAGAAAGAAAAGAAAGTATTTTTTTTAAGAATCAAATTAATGCAACTGCAATTCAAGATTGCATTTAAGCATTATGGCATTCAATGACTGGTGGCCATCTTGAACCTATGGGGTGCCAACTCTTCATGAAAAGAACAACTAAATTGGATTTTTTTAACAGTATAAAATTTATGCAACTACATTTCGAGATTGCATTTAAAGCATTGTGGCATTCAATGAATGGTGGCCATCCTAAACCTATGGGGTGCCAACTGTGTTTGAAAAAGGTATCAAATAGAAATTTTCTTATATGAATTATACAAATTAATGCAACTATAATTCTTCATTGCACTGAAAGCATTGTGGCATTTAGTAAATGGTAGCCATCTTGAATGGGTTGAATGAAGGAAAAATCAAATAGGATTTGTTTTTTTGATAGTATCAAATTAATGCAACTACAAGTCAAGATTGCATTTCAAGCATCGGGACATTCAATGAGTGATAGCCATCTTGAATCTATGGGATGCCAACTGTTCATGAAAGAAAAATGGAATAGATTTTTTTTTATTAGTATCAAATTACTGCACCTGCAATTCGAGATTACATTGAAAGCATGGTGGCATTCAATGAATGGTTGCAATCTTGAATCTGTAAATGAACATACACACAGACATATTCATAGGCATGAACATGGTGTTCTCCTTCATATAGATATTCATGGATTTCTACTTCTACTAAATATAGATTTCTGTTACATGGAAGGATTCTGTTACATGGATGTCGATGTCCAGTTTTAGATATATATCCATATAGTGCATTGGAGTGCTATAATGTTGGACTGCTGTATATTTCAAACATATATTTCCCAAAATTAACCCATATATCGCTTCAAATGTCATCAATAGAGATATGGCTGTCAAGAATCATTATTTTATAGAGATAGCCATTTAGTTCTCTATTTACATTTCGCCTTAATCTTAGCTCAAAGGGCCAAGAAGTGATATAGAATAAGACTCTAACCCATGCCCCTTATCTAGTTGTCATTACCCACAAAATGGTGTCCACATAGAAATATTGCCAGGATTCTGTTATTTCACCTAAGAATTTAGGAATTAAACATTTTATAGCTTATAAATGGAATAACTCTGACTTAAACATTTGTACAACCCAGGAGGGTCGTATTAGTGCCCCATTATGGTGACAAATAATGGGGCTGCCTGGTCAAAATCTCTCCATACAACCATCAATGCCCTCTGGTGGACGTTAGAAATGCAACGTTGGGCCAACGTTGGTTTTCTTCTCATTGCTGGGAGTATTTTCAACATTGGGCTAACATTGATTTGCCAACGTTGGCACAACATGAATTATCTGATGTTGTACTATTAAACGTTGGCAGATCACTGGGAGTATTGCCCACATTGGTACAACCTAAATTTGCCAACGTTGTACCAACATTGGCAGTTCAACGTTGGCACAGCGTTGAGATATTGCTTGCGACGGTGCCGACCATTACCAACGTTGGCCCAACGTATCCTTGCTAGCTGGGGGCGGCTGGGTGAATTTAAATTTAAAAAAAAGGCCCTTTCTGGCAAAAAGAAATTGCCTAAAGGGGGGGGGGGGCGAATTATTCTGGGTCTTCTAAAGGGAGAGTTTAGTATCTTCAGCCCTCTGTGAGATTTCATCAACCCCCACCCCCAGTGGTTAATAAATGAACACTCCCTATGGCCTTCTTTGATGCATTATACCCTTTGTAACCATTATACCCTTTGTGCAAGTTGACTGGCCAGTCTGCTCACAAGGGCTGCGTCCATGCATCATGGTGACCCTTTGGGGGTATATCGACCCCTCTGGATCAGCTTCATGCATAGATACAGTATGATCGATCTTGGTTTTTTGAGGTTGTACAAATTGGGGTTATATGTGACTCGTTTTAACAAAATGGGTCGGAAGTCGCAGATATAAAATGTTCTGATATTGCAAGATTCGTGTACAGCACAACAAGAGCTTTCATTTGATATATGACAAGTGGTATATTGCCCAATATTCACTCTTCACTCGCGATATATATTAAAAAAAATATTTAAAAAAATTGTTGATTTAAATGGAAATTAATCAAAATTAGATAATTAACATTTAAATTAGATATTAACTATTCATACAATACAATTATAAATCCCATGGCCATTATTTTGGGGGAAAATGGGGTTAGAAGTTTGGTTTCAAACTTAGTTTGCCAGAAGATAGCTATTCATATGTTAGAAAAATGGCAAAAACTTGTTTTTTCCCCACACTATGCTACTTGCCCATATCTAGGCTTTTAAAAGTGTGACTTCCGACCCACGTCGTTAAAACTGGTCACATTAATGTTTAAATAATGTTTTTGTGGTACTTTGAATAATTGAAGTTTTAAATACATCCATGTGTCATGTTTTGTTTTAGATGGCATGTTTGTAGAAGAAGTTCCTGCTGGTGAGATCGACAACAGCACTGATCTAGGCTCAGGTATGTGGCCTCAGAATTCCTTTTTTGACTCAGGAATAGGATATCTCTTTGGTATCTTAAGATGTTCATGAATAGTTCCACAACTTGGTTAAATACTACCCTCCAAACAGAACTTGGGAATTGAACGTTCGCAACTGGGTAGAATCCGGGTAGGTCACAATGACACAAGAAAGGCACGGGAATTGAACGTTCGCAACTGGGTAGAATCCGGGTAGGTCACAATGACACAAGAAAGGCACGAGATATTCCCAAGAATTCTGAACATATCCTTATTACAATCAGAACTTGGGAACGTTCAATTCCCGTGCCTTTCTTGTGTCATTGTTACCTACCTGGATTCTACTCAGTTGCGAACATTCAATTCCCAAGTTCTGATTGTAATAAGGACACAATTTCACAATTCTTGGGAATATCTCGTGCGTTTCTTGTGTCATTGTGACCTACCCGGATTCTACCCAGTTATTAACGCTCAATTCCCAAGTTCTGTTTGATATAAATAACATGGAATTCCACAGAATATGACACAGTCAGTAGCTGTTCACATATTCTCGTGCCAGATACGTGGACAATTCTTGCAGGGATCCCGAGTTGTGACTCAAGAACCGCACGAGTTTTGCCTGAGATCTTGTTTGCAGGGTATTAATTTATACACCATCAAACTGCTGAATCGATTCCTTCCCTGAATTTATAAAGGACTGTGGTCTTCCTGAGAATTTTTTAAAGTGTGCAATTAAACTTGGAATACAAATAATGTGGGACTTCATACTTCATACTTAAAGAGACACATGAAAATGGAGCTTAAACAATGAATCCTCAAGTAAATAAGGCCAAATAAACGACAGGGCACCCTACTGTGCCTAGCGAAACAGGGCCAATGCAGTTTTGATAGAAGAATCTTTCATATCTTCCCACTTCTTTTTGTGAATTTTAGGGTTTACACAGAGGCTGGTTAGTACTTTAATATTTATAAAATGAAATAAATCAAAATAGATGTCCAGCCTACCAGCCCTAGACTTTCCTTCCATGTTACCTGAAACATACCTTTATTTATTTTTTGCCCTAAAACAAAATCTTTTGCAGCAGTCTCTGAAGGAGGTGCACAGTGTGTGGTCGGGGGAAGCAGGGACGATGACAGCTCACAGCTGGAGGACGAAGATAACCCGCCAGTACAACAACAGGTAAGGCCTAGATAAATAGATTATCTGTCTGGAGTACCCCCACCCTACCAGCTAAACATGGCTGACCTATACATTTTTGTGACCATTTTCACAAAATGTTTCTAAGTTATTTGACTAATTTTACGTTTTCTCTCACAAAATTAAAAACTTACCCTTTAAAAATAAAGGTTTCATCAGAGTAATAGGATTTGATGAACAGCATTAGCACCATATGAACCCTCTTCTCCTTGACATAATTCTTTCTCCACTGGCTGTCTCCTTAACTTTTCTCTATGAAGGTCACTATCATCCAAAGTGCCTTTAATCATTTATTGACTATAAAACATGGCACCTTACAATTACAGATGTCTCTACATATCATACCTGACACCCCAGCACTGCAGGAAGCAGATGTTGTGAAGCAAGCAATACCGCCACATCAGCCCCATCCAGAACAAGGGGAAGAAAATGCCGAGACGACAACAGGACAAGAAACTGGGACAAAGACCGCTGGACTGAAGCCGTATGTGTGTGGTGTATGTGGTGCATGGTACCATCGGTTGGAGACTGCTAGTGCACATGTACAGACACACCCTGAAACGCTCTCCATCCGTAAGAGGGCAGGAGCAAGGACAAAGACCCCGGCCCCCCGGCCCTACATGTGTGGTGTGTGTGGTGAGAGGTACAGTACCCTGGGAGCTGCTACCGCTCACATACAGGCACACACTACTCAGGGTTCTAGCTGTAAGCAGGAACCTGACACTGAGACTCACATGGTGACCAACACACACATACAAACCCACATTCAGGAGATCTTACCTGAAGACTCTGTGTATAAGGAGGTACCAGCCACTGAAACTCAAATAGTGACCAAGACGCACAGAACAAAGAGCCACTCACGGGTCACTGAGGTCTCTGGGTGCTCGATGTGTGACCATGGTTCGTGTCAGCTCTCCTATCTACATCAACACATTATAACACAGGAGGAAGCAACTCATGACCAACATGTCTTGGATCTTGGACACGTCAAAGAGGAGGAGACAGTTATGGGTACTGTTGGTGTTGATGCTACAGTGGTCTGTGAAGAGGGGGAATGTTTCAGCACGGGAGACAAACTAATTATACCAACAAACTACATTATAACCCATGAGGAGGCAACTCATGACCAACACAAACGGTGTTCTGTGTGCGGGCTGTCTATTTCGCCATCAGATCTAATCAACCACATGTTGGTCCACGCAAGCGGGAAACCTCAAAAGTGTTCTGTGTGTGGTAAACAGTTTACTCAGAAAAGTGCTGTGACAAGACACATGATGACCCACACAGGGGAGAAACTTCAAAAGTGCTCTGTGTGTGACAAACACTTTATACAAGCAGATCACTTAAAGACACACATGATGACTCACACAGGCGAGAAACTTCACAAGTGTTCTGTGTGTGACAAACACTTTGCACAGTCAGGTCACTTAAAGGCACACATAAGGACTCACATAATCACCCACGAAGGAGAGAAACCTCACAAGTGTTGCTTGTGCAGCGAGGAGTTTGTATATCAAAATGAGTTACGTTTACATATGAAAGCTCACTCTGTGGAAGACAGGTATAAGTGTGGTGTGTGCAGTAAATGGTTCTCCAACCTGAAGGCACACATGGTGACCCACGAGGAGGAGTTAGAAGGGATCCTGGCGGCGTCCAGTAAGGTCCACCCCCAGTGTTAACTGTGACAGTGGTAAATGCTCTGCACTACCACAGTACCTAAAGACACACCTGGTGATCCACTTTGGAAACAGGGCTGGTGCTGTTTTTATACACTCATCTTCCTACATACTTTAAAGATGTTAGACCAAGAAACACAAGAGCATAGTTACAAAGAAGTACCATTCAATAAATAATCCAAAAAATCCTGCAGGCCTGTTACATAATAGTTTTCATGTAAGCCGAATTAATGCAACATGGAAATAAGTTTTAAAGAAATATAAGGTGTCAAACACGTAGGGTCTACTTTATATTGTAATTTGGCAGAGCTTGAAAGGGTTCCCGTACATTTTGAAGCAAGATACCTAAGGTTTGTGGAATATTATAGAAAACATGATGATGATAGAAAGGTATCTCAAATAATAACTGTGGACCCTAATTGTGAATCAGAAAATAGACCCGGAGCTATGCAATGTGTATATTCCTTATGTGTAAAAACTATCTACAATACTATGGATGTTAACTCGATGCAGACATGAATTTATCCTTCCAAAAGTCAATGAAGCCTTGACTTCCCTTATAATCCTACGCCCCAGTCAGTGAAAGGGAAATTTATGAGCCAAATTTAGAGCACATTATACAGATTAAAATTACAATTATTGGATAAAAAAAAAACTCCCTTCTATGCTGAGTTCCTACTTTATAAAGCCTTCCCTGTGATCTCCCCTGGTTTTAGTCACTTATATTCAACGTTGCATTCTGCATAAAAAGAAACGTAAGGTAAATTTTAGGCCTTATTTCATGATTTCATGATGTTTCTGAAACACAGGATATTGTGAAAAAGATTGGGGAAAGTTGTCACCCACTATGATGTTCAGTTCCTAACTGCATGGTTTATAGGAAGGTGGCAGCACTGTAGCTGTGTGGTGAGGTGGCGCCATCTAGGGTGTTAAGGTGGCATTCAGTCGTAGACTACTCACCAAGCACAGTCTGCCAGCTTCAGCCAACGATCTGTTTGAAGATCAACACAGAGGCATTGTGGGATAGATATGGCATCTTCCTGCGAGGACTGAGTTTGTTTTGATTTTGTGCAGAGACAAAGTTGTCTTTCTCGCTCATGGTACCATACCAGTTGACCCGAGCACCCAATCTTTTCAGGACAGTCCCTGTCGTGAGAAAATATTACGCAATATTGTCCTGTGTCTCCTACCCACATAAACAGAACGACGAACATTCCCGACGAACCCCTTGTCCTATACATCTATTATGTAATGTCTCACAAGGACAATTATGGACATCTTATGTAATATTTTGGACAATAATATTGTCGAGCTCCGAGACTTGCTACCCCCTTGACTCCCTGTTTAAGACAATTTAGGGACAATTATGGACTTGTTATATAATAGGCCTACTTGAGACAATTACATTATCCACTATACTGCTAACCCATGTTTTGCCGGGGCTGTCTTCCCCTTGTGTCCCAGTTGAAGACAATTTAGGGACAATTAGGGACTTGTTATATAATACTTTTGGACAATTACATGGCCCACTTGACTGCTAACCCATGCTTTGCTGGGGGTGTCTTCCCCTTGTGTTGTCCCACGAACAGTTTATGTAACACCACATAGGACAAAACAACATGTCCGAAAGGGGTTGTTCGGAAACTGAGACTTCTTCTCAGGATATTTGAGACATTGTGAGACAGTCCCTGTCCTGAGAAGACTGGGTGCTTGGGTAGACTGGTATCGCGTCAATTGCGTCTTTCTCTCCTACTGCTGCAGTATTGGCTGTGGTTTAACTAATCAGAAAGGTAGGCTGAGCGGGCTAACCATAAGATAGACATGACGGGTGACATGGACATTTCTTTATTCCAATAATGTAATGCCGTAAGAACTAAAATACAAAAAGGTTTATATTGGTGACTAGTAATATACTACATGTACTACACAACGACCAATGTATGGTTGATGACCAATATACATGTACTGCACAAAGGGCCAATACATGGTTGGTGACTAGTGGTATACATGTACTAGCATAATATTTAGGGCTGACATATTTGGACAGACACACCAAGACTACCGTAAAACCTTGCGTATAAGCCGCACCCAGACGTTAGGCCGATGCTACACAGAGAAAAGAAACAGAGTCAAAAGGGAGTCCAGGCTTGCCTCCAGAATGAACTCCCTTTTCTGACTCTCTTGATGACTCTCTTGATGACCCTGACTCCCTTAAAAGGGAGTTATGTGACTCCCCTAAGAGAGCCCAGGTTTTGCCTCCAAAATGACTCCCTTTTATGACTCCCCGCCACAGACAGAGTCCAGGTCTATGCTGCAACTCCCTTCAGAAAGGGAGTCTAGGCACATGATGGCTCCTTTGGAATAGAGAGTCATATTGGTAATTCCTATCCCATTAACCCTCTATATAACTGTAGCTGTGTTCCAAGCTGATGTTTCTACATTATGTTCGTGCAATGCCTCACAAAGAGGAGGGATCTCAGAAAGATCCCTCAGTGCACATAAGTTAATGTATAAAGGAACATCTGAGCTTTCGGGGATTTAACTTTCTCATATTGCTACAAATTGGGTGTCTATATCTCATACATCATGCTTATGGTACAGTTGTAAAAGAACTGTAATTATTTCATGAAATTCTGACATTACATGTTGATGCTACAATGATATACATGTATGTATCAGCATAGTTATCAATGTCACAAATTACAACCCTCCAAACAGAACTTGGGAATTGAACGTTCGCAAACGTTTCTAAAATTCAGGCAGCTGAGAAATAACCTTCTCAGGCCCTCACTTCTGCTTAATGAACAACTAATTGAGGAACAATTGCTATCTTTTTACAAAATCAATATTCACCAAATCCAAAGCGTTATAATATAGTTAAGTGCTCATCTTTTTTGGAGATTTTATATCGTTGAATATTTGATAATTAATAATTATTTAAAACGATTATAAAATCTCCCGCCTCTTTCCATTTGTTTTAAATGAAATTATTATACTTAACATGCATGTGGACAGATCACTGGTGTGGAAATTTGCCAGTTTTAACTCTGTATATAACAGATGGGGTCGATGAGCAATGTTGATCCGGAGCCACCTGCTTATAGCCATAGATAGCTGTATTTGGATTAGACCATTGGTCACCCAAATCCGGAAAACAGGTGGAAATTGAGACAGGAATGATTGCATAATCTAAACACCTCTGATTTACCAACAGAGGTCGTTATTTGAGCTGAAATGAATGAATGAGGGCCTATTTTGATAGAAAAGAGTCAATTCCTGGTGAAATTGTGAAGATTAATAGCAAAATAGCATAAAATAAACATTTGCAAGTTAGGAGGTCAGCAAATATAGACAACACTGCCAATTTGGCCAATGGTCCCTATGACAAGTTTCCTGTCATAGGAAAATCCACCACGGGGGTCTGCTGGGGTATGCACTCGATGAGGGCGGTTTGCCTGCTGATCGACTGGGGTCTGCTGGGGTCTGCACTCAATGAGGGCGGTTTGCCTGCTGATCGACGGGGGTCTGCTGGGGTCTGCACTCAATGAGGGCGGTTTGCCTGCTGATCGACGGGGGTATGCACTCGATGAGGGCGGTGGGCCTGCTGATTGACGGGGGTCTGCTGGGGTATGCACTCGATGAGGGCCTTCAGTTTATAAATGCAGCCAGACTTGCCTCTGTTTCTATTTGCTAAGATGTCGTCTACAAATACTGAAATAGAATCAAGCATAGATTTCCTTTTTTTTTTATAAACTCCCTGCTTAACATTAAGAATATCATGGTGATTTATATGTGCCATCATTTTATTGTGAAGTAATCTTTCTAAACATTGTCCCTGGCACTGGTAAAGGAGTGACTCCACCAACGTCTATCCATCCGTCCATCCATAAAATCCATCCGAAAAAGCAGGGATCTGGACGTTTTTGATGGATGAACAGACAAAACCCACTTCCACCAAGATCCGGCCGTCCATTCCGTCCATCAATCCGTCCAGTTTGTGGTCAAAAACTGGATGGAATGGACGGACAGATTTCGTCCATTAATCCGTCTATTTTTCTTCAGAAAAGAGACAATTTCCGTCCATTTTGGCCCCTCTGTGTTGCACGCAATGTATGTTGGAACATTATTTGTTTTAGGCTCTAAATAAGGCTGGCTAGACGTTGGTACAACGTCATCAGACGTTGACACAAAATGTTAAAAAAACTGACGTTGGGACAACGTCCTGACCTTGGACCAACGTCCTGACCTTGCACGCCCGGGATAACTCTCCTAGGTGTGCGGACAAACGTTAACAGCGCAATTTTAACGCAGAATTAAGATCGTCTTAATTATCTTAAAATTAGTTTAATTTTTCTTAACACAGAATTAAGATTGTCTTAATTATCTTAAAATTAGTCTAAATCTTATCTTAACCTATCTTAATCCTATCTTAAACTAAACAGTCCATTGTAGGATAGGCTAGTCGACAAGTATGTAAAGGGGGGCTCTGCCCACCAACCCCCGTTTTTTCCCCTTCTTCTTTCTGGTTAGATTAAGACATTATAAGATGTAAGATTAAGATGTAAGATTAACATTGCGCTGTTAACGTTTGTCCGCACACCTGGGAGAATTATCCCGTATTTGCCCTGACCTTGAGCCAACGTTGGCCCAACGTAATTTCTTTCTGGCGTTCTTGGCTACTGTTGGGCCAACGTATCTTTGCTGGCTGGTGTAAGTTGTTCCCTCAGTTGTAGTTCCACTTCTTTTACAGAATCCACGATGATCGCTGTGGAGGCATTTTGTCTCAGCGGGTTTCTGACCTTTCGTTGTGTCACAGTGGGTATGACAAATGGTGGGATGACGGGGTCTGACGATCGACATCTTTCCTCGGTTCATGTTGAATAATTTGAATTAGCATAATTTAGGGGGAATGAATATATATTTAGGCGAGCATGAATATTGTTAAATAACTGGGTGAAAAAACACTGCAGGAAATGTTGACACGCGTGCACATCCTTGAGACCATGGAAATATATCATGAATACAGGGATATTCTAGATATAGACTGTACCCATAATGGCAGCGATATTTCAAGCAAAACGTAACTCTCGCTCTATGGATGAATTGAGTGAAATTAGCAATTCCAATACATTTTCTTCTTCAGCAAGATGGAAAGGGATTTAGGGTATTTATTATTTCAAAAGTAGGCTATCACACAAAACAAGCACAATTCATTTATTGTTGATGTCTTTTAAAACAATAAGAGTGAAAAGTCTAATGACGTTCAAGTGGAAAAAGGTGTTGGACTGCAGTGCTTCACATAAATTACGGACACTGTTGCCTTGTCACCTTAAGCTTAGAACTGATGGTTAATCAATATTGCCACAAATTGAACCTAAAATACAATATCTCTTTTTTGTTACATCCATGTAGGGTCCAACGGTCAGACAGTAAACAAATACTGTCAACAGAAAATCAGGATCTTTCTGATCAGTTGCCGTCCATGAGTTACCCTTGCACCCAGAGTGCGACACAGACAATGGCCATGATGAGACTAGACATGATGTAGACAGCACACAGCAGGGCATTAACTGCCTCAGCTGCAGCCTTCCACCTCCTCTTTACTTCCCCATCCTTCACATCCTGGTCTCTGGACTGGGCTCTAGAGGCACGAAGCTCCTCCAAGATAGAGCTGGGGGTCGTCTTGTCTGTGTTGTCATCCTTCCCAGCCTCAATTATCTGAACTTCATCGTTAGCTTTTTCCTCCAGTTTTGAACCCTGAATATTCAGGCTGGTGTCGTGAATGGCATTGCTGCCTCTGAGGCAGTTTACCAATCCTGATGTACAGAACCTGAAGGGAAAAGTAAAAAATCATCTGCCTAAAAGGAGTGTCGATAAAGTAAACAATAGCCAAGCCACAAAAACCAATTACCCAATCTACCTCGAATGTCTCATCTAGAGGAAAGTTTAACTCAAACAGTATTATATGAGGCCCTACCTGTTCAGCCATTGGGGCAGGTCGGTGACAGAGTCGCGGTGGTGCAGGTTCAGGACTAGGACGGTCACACACACAGACAGCACGTTCAGCAACATGAACAGTGAGTTGAAGATCACTGAAATCATCAAGCATACATAATACATAAACATAGAGTTAACTATCATTGAAATCATCAAGCACACACTGTACATAACATAGAATTAAAGATAACTAAGGTCAAAAAAAATATTTTGTGCTTGAACATAGAGTTAATGATCACTAAATCATCAGGGGGTGAAGGCCATAAGCAAATTCTAAGGCTCTTTAGTATGGCATAACGTTACGTAAAATAACATTATTTTTCAGCTGGGTGTTCATTTATTAATTACAGGGGGATGGTGAGATCTCGTGCAGAGGCGCAAAAGTCTTTTACGGCCCCCCTCGATGTGCGTAGAACATGTCATGCCTCCCCTCGCCAAAGGCACCGAAAAGTTTTTGCCCCCCCTCCCCTTTGAACTATAGTAATGCACAGGCTTTTTTGCTTAAAAGGGGCTGAATTTTTTACACCCCCCAAACCCATAACCCCCCCCCCATAACTAATAAATGAGCACTCCCTTATTTAGCACTAAATAATTCCTGCATTTCTTCTGCAGAGCTTAATAACCAATTATCATGGGATGCTTTTGGGATAGTATGTGAACATTGAAATCATCATACCAAATTTCCCTCCATCTTTTCCGTACTACAGATGTTAGACATGAAGCAATCATTATGAAAGAAACATGGGATTGATAATTTCTATTCTTTTGGTAGGTAAATAACTAGATATTTAATTTCGATTATCTGATGTTCATTCTTTATATATGGGTTAAACAAACCACAGGAGGTTGCCACATATTGTATGCTGTAAATAGTTGGTTGCCGTTTTTGTAGATATACGTTAGAATATACTGTAGGTGTACAGTTTTTGTAGATTAACAGTGGCATCTTCAGTTTAATACTCACAGGGATTTGTTCCGATATGATGCAGGTGAATGTAGACATGTAATACTTACTGATGACGGGGATAGAGCTCCAACTGCGTGGGATTTGTTCTGATATAGACAGCTGCATGATGAAGAAGGACATGAGGCACGTCACACTCAGAGACACCTTCTCCCCTGAGTCAGCCGGCAGTGGGAACACCATCAGTCCCACAATGAACAGCAGGATAACCGGTACAATGATGGTCACCACATGGAAGGTAGACTGTCTCTGAAATGTGTACTCAAAGGCAACACGAGACACATTCTTTCCACCTGGAGCAACAATCGGGTAACTGATGACTCTCTGTCTGGTAATCATCCATTCTAGGTTTTTGACAAAATCATCTTCATCATAATTAGCCTCTAAGCCGGTCAGGATGTAGTCGAAATTTGTTGACTGAATTTGCTGGATTGTCAGGTTGCAGGTTTGTGTGTCAAAGGGAAAGGTGAAGATTTGTACATCACAGGTAGTTGTGAATCGACGGGTTACAGTCCAAACAACAGTTCCCTTAGGAGAAACACCAACCATCCCAATTCTCCATGTGTCTGTACTAAAGGTTTCACTGAAAGATAAAGGGTTTACATTAGTATATCTTTCATCATCAGATGCTGCAGGATATAATGAAGAGACGTTTTGTTTCTATTCGTGATTGTTTTCTGTAAAGCAGTGTCATTTTGGAAAGCAAACAAATGGAGAAAGATGATTTTTGTTTTTGTTTGCTGAGCTAGTACGTGGTTGTTTTATGAATAATTACCCCTGATGTACATAATAAATCGAGATAATCTGTACCTGTAATGTATGCCAAGTGGTGGGGTCCAGATGGAGGAGGCCGGGATGTGAGCGTTGCGTGTATAACCATAATGAGCATCATCCCAGGTCAGGAATGGATCCACCCATGTCTGAAAAGTGGGGCTTTATTCTAAAAAAGCAGTTCTCAGTTCTCTTCATCTCCTGGTGTATTTATACTAGGATGGTTATTAATCTGTCCATAATCTTACATCAAAATAAGGACAAGTTTGATAGCTGGTGACTAGTATGCCCATATATTTCATATGAGCAACAGAAGTCTGAACTGGGCGTCATTGCCAACATAATTATGCAAACACAGGAGATATAATTTGGAAATAGTTCATGTTTTTGATCAGATCAGTACCATAAATGCACATTTGTAATATTCTGAACGCAATCTTAATCTATGATCTTAAATTTTAATATACAATCTGATAGCTCTTAATTTGACTTAATGCTGAGTAGAAATCTTAGACAATCTCAAAAGTCTTACTCACCAAATGAAGATGGCGCCACTAGTAGTGGTAAGCCACACAGTCCAAATAGGATAGGCTTGTTGCCTAGTATGTGGTGCCCCCCAACCCCATTTTTTTCTTCCTTTTCTTTTCTTTTCTTTTAGGTGTTTATGTTCCCGTCTGGATGTGGGACATGTACTATAGAGGCAAGCCTCAGGTAACATAGTTTGGGTATGTTGCACTAGGTGGCAGATACAAGGGGAACTTTCATATTAATATTAAGATTTAAGATCATAGATTAAGATTGTGCTTAGAACATCTGTCCGTGCACCTAGGAGAGCTATCACGTATTTGCACCATAAATGAGTACATACTTTCTACTGGTCAGGTTGGTGTGCGGTATCTAGGCCCTGAGGAAGATAGGCCCCCTGACGTTCAGCCACCTGATGTTCAGCCCCCTGGGCTTCAGCCCTCCGGATTTTTGGCCCCCTGATGATAGGCCCTCCTGATCTTAGGCCCTCCTGAAGATAGGCCATGTGTCTAACATCTATATTCAAACATACAACTACCAAAAGCAGGTTATGTATGGATGAAAGAGAAACCTACTTTTGAAACACCCAATAACCCAACACCCGGCCAGGTTATGAAACAAACGTTTTAGTACATTTCTGGCTATTCAAACACCCAATTACCCAACACCCGACCAGGTTATGAAACCAACACTTTTTTGCGTATGTCTGGCTATTCAAACACCCAATAACCCAACTGCTGACCAGGTTATGAAACCAACACGTTTTCGTATATGTCTGGCTATTCAAACACCCAGTAACCCAACACCCGACCAGGTTATGAAACCCAACACGTTTTAGTATATGTCTGGCTATTCAAACACCCAATAACCCAACACCCGATCAGGTTATGAAACCAACATGATTTTGGTAAATTTTTGGCTTTTCAAACACCCAATAACCCAACACCCGACCAGGTTATGAAACCTGTCCATGTGACTACCAAACACCCGACCATGTGCCTACCAAACACCCGACCATGTGACTACCAAATACCTGTCCATGTGACTACCAAACACCTGACTATGTGACTACCAAACACCCGACCATGTGACTACCAAACACCCGACCATGATCGGGTGTTGGGTGGTCGTATGTTGGATAGGTGATCAGGTGTTGGGTGGTCGGACGTTGGTTAGGTGTTCACCCAACACCCGACACACCTACCCAACACCCTACACCCCAATATGTCTTGATATCTCATGTATGGGTGTTAGGTAGGGGAATGTTTGGGTGTTGGGTAGGGCTATGTTTGGGTGTTGGGTAGGGGTATGTTTGGGTGTGTTGGATCGTTGGGTATGAGGGAACAGGATGTTATGATATATTTTGGCGGGAGAGCAGGTTATTTCCCGCCAAAAACGCCCAAACATACCCCTACCCAACGCCCAAACGTACCCCTATCGAACGCCCAAACATACCCCTATCCACGCCCAAACATACCCCTATCCAACGCCCAAACATACCCCTACCCAACGCCCAAACATACCCCTACCCAACGCCCAAACGTACCCCTATCGAACGCCCAAACATACCCCTATCCAACGCCCAAACATACCCCTATCCAACGCCCAAACATACCCCTACCCAACGCCCAAACATACCCCTACCCAACGCCCAAACATACCCCTATCCAACGCCCAAACATACCCCTATCCAACGCCCAAACATACCCCTATCCAACGCCCAAACATGCCCCTATCCAACGCCCAAACATACCCCTATCCTACGCCCAAACATACCCCTATCCAACGCCCAAACATACCCCTACCCAACGCCCAAACATACCCCTACCCAACGCCCAAACGTACCCCTATCCAACGCCCAAACATACCCCTATCCAACCCCCAAACATACCCCTATCCAACGCCCAAACATACCCCTACCCAACGCCCAAACATACCCCTACCCAACGCCCAAACATACCCCTATCCAACGCCCAAACATACCCCTATCCAACGCCCAAACATACCCCTATCCAACGCCCAAACATGCCCCTATCCAACGCCCAAACATACCCCTATCCTACGCCCAAACATACCCCTACCCAACGCCCAAACATACCCCTATCCAACCCCCAAACATATCCCTATCCAATGCCCAAACATACCCCTATCCTACGCCCAAACATACCCCTATCGAACGCCCAAACATACCCCTATCCAACGCCCAAACATACCCCTATCCAACGCCCAAACATACCCCTACCCAAGCCCAAACATACCCCTACCCAACGCCCAAACATACCCCTATCCAACCCCCAAACATACCCCTATCCAACCCCCAAACATACCCCTATCCAACGCCCAAACATGCCCCTATCCAACGCCCAAACATACCCCTATCCTACGCCCAAACATACCCCTACCCAACACCCAAACATACCCCTATCCAACCCCCAAACATATCCCTATCCAACGCCCAAACATACCCCTATCCTACGCCCAAACATACCCCTACCCAACGCCCAAACATACCCCTATCCAACCCCCAAACATATCCCTATCCAACGCCCAAACATACCCCTATCCGGGGTGTTTGAATAGACTGAAAATCTGCTGGGATGTTGGGTGATTGGGTGTCAGGACTTTAGTAACTATAACCTGCTTTAGGTATTGACTGTTGGACGTTAGGTGTTTGGTTGTTTGTATGGTATATCTAGTCATAACCTGCCTATAAATGGCCTAAAATTCCCCAGGGCCTATCATCAGGGTGCTAAACATCCTCAGGGCCGATCATCAGGTGGCCTATTTTCCGCAGGGCCTAGAATCCTAGTACCAGCATTGTTTAGATCACATTCAGTATCCATCTCTCATATCTCGCTATTCATACCTATTCATTTGTCAATTCACATCAATTTACCTGCACACTCTTTCTAAAGTATTAGACTCCGGGAATCCTTCCTCCCTTGTTTCCTGCTGCTTGTGTGTACAGCGGATGATTCCCTGACCTAACCGGTATGAATAGCGAGATATGAGAGATGGATACTGAATGTGATCTAAACAATGCTATAAACTTAACCTTATTGAAGGAGAACAGAGGAAACAGAGTTAACCTGAGATCTAAAAGGGACATACTGGAGATTAAGGTACACACAGGAAGTTCTGACACTACTCTATGGCAGAAATAGTGTGCAACCTGGCAGTGCAATGACAAAACATATTGTGGTAACCCTACAGACATCCCTGGCGACCCTACAAACGTCTCTGGTGACCCAACAACCGGCAAATACGTGCTAGCTCTCCTAGGTGCGCGTACAAACGTTAAGAGCGCAATCTTAATTAAGACATCTTAAAATGTCTTGATGTGTAGAGCACAGTATACACAAGTATTACATCTTAAAATGTCTTAATCTACCCAGAAAGAAAAAAAAAGAAAAAAACGGGGGTTGGGGGGCAGAGCCCCCCTTTACATACTAGTCGACTAGCCTATCCTACAATGGACTGTGTAGTTAGGGCATATCAGTAATGAAGAATTAAGATAGGTTAACATAAGGTTAACATAAGATTAAGACTAATTTTAAGATAATTGAGATGGGTGGCGCACTCTATTGAGGAGTGACAGTATTAATTTTAAGACAATTAAGAGCATCTTAATTCTTAGGTTAAGATTGCGCTCTTAACGTTTGTACGCGCACCTAGGAGAGCTAGCACTGGCATACCAACAACCGTGCCTGGTGTCCCTGCAAATGCCACTTGGGTTACCCTACGAACATAGGTAGTTACTCTACGAATGATGGGCGATTTAAATGTGACCTATACATATGATATCTGTAGGGTCACTACATTCATTCGTAGCATAACTAGATGTATTTGTAGCGTCACTACATACATCTGTAAGGTCACCTTTAGTGATTTGTATGGTCACTATGCACATTTGTACGGTCACTAAGAGTGGTTTATAGGGTAACAACTTTTAATATCCACAATGCCAGGTTGCACACTATTGCTGCCATACTACTCTTACAAGTTGTCTGTTTAGTTACATCAAGATGGGTAAATCTAACAAATGAAGCACTGACCAATCGGAAAGTGCCGAGCATCGTCAACTCCTGCTTCGTCATATCCTACAAAGTGAACAATGGTTAAGTGCTGTCATGAGGATCATGTCTGATATATGTGACCCGTTTTAACGAAATGGGTTGGAAGTCACACTTTAAGGACCCTAGATATAGGCTGTTAAAGTAGGATGCAAATGTTTTTTGCAAAAATGATTTTTTGTATTTGTCTAACACATGAATAGTTATCTTCTGGAATACTAAGTTACAAACCATATTTCAACTGCCATTATATCAAAAATGATGGCCATAGGATTTATAATTGTACTGTATAATATTGATAATATCTGATTTAAATGTTAATTATCTCGTTTTGATTAATGCTCATTTGATTCAACAAAAAAGTATCGACGATTTTTAATGTGCGACTTCCGACCCATTTTGTTAAAACGCTTCACATATAGATAGACAGAGGTGCATGAATAGAGTGCCTTATACTGATTGGTAAAATCAACTATTTTGATGGTTTGACAGGCCGTGAAATACAGGTGAGGGTTATTTCATGGGTGTGTGAAATATAGCCTTCTTTGGTTAAGTCAATTTGAGTGCCATATTCACCATGAAATAAAATTAATATGTGAATTGCTGTCAAAATGTCAGTGTAAAGACATAAACATTAAGTGTACACCTACCAAACTGTTTATGTGATTCAATCTGTATTCAACAGTGACTTGGGTGGGTATCCTCATGTTCTTTGTTGGACGTACGAGAATCCTGTCACTGGGAGTTAGGTCTTTGTACAGCCGAGCCTGTGGAGTATCTGGGGTTTGAAGAAAAATAAAGGTTATTATGCACTTCAAGTCATTTCAAATAACAAGAAATAGCTTTGATGAAATATAGTGGGATCAAACTATTGTGTCGCCTCAATATAAGAGATGTATTGCATGTTTATAAAAAAGTAAGCAAGAGACTTCATGATAAGGAACCTCCATATGCAAATATTAAAGCTTATTGGTAGAAGGTAAAATCGTGACCCATTTTAACAAAATATATTTTTCATCAAAATTTAGCAAAAAAAAAAGAAGAAAAGAAAGTTTTTTCTCAAAATCTGATTTATATGATGCGTGCGGAGATGAGAATCCACTTTGTCTTTTTGAGTGGCCTTATGGTAAAAGGTTATGTATAACGTTAAAAATGTTATTTTGATGTAAAATAACATATTTTTGTCAGCTGGGCACAATAATTATTTGTGAATATAAAGGTTGATTCTTAAAGTGAGACGTACCATTAGATGTAATTTCCACGCCCTGGTTCATCTTACCGTTAGATGTAATGTTCACGCCCTGGTACATCGTACCGTTAGATGTAATGTTCACGCCCTGGTTCATCGTCCCGTTAGATGTTATGTTCACGCCCTGGTTCATCGCACCATTAGATGTAATTTTCGGGCCCTGCTTCAAGCTGTGGCCCTGGTTCACCATGAGTCCCACCAGGAGGCAGCACCAGAAACACGGCGGGTGCCGCCCGCTCCTACACAGCTCCAGCATTATCTGGGGGAAAGGACAAGCACCACTGTCAATCCTTGTGTATAGCAGGGGGTTATACACAAACCAAACCTCTAGTGTGGGTTGTACAATATGCTCAAAGTCTAGGTACAGGTACTACAAGAGCTTTTGGCAGTATAGTACAGTACTAAAATGGCAATTTTCAGACCCCAGATGAGGTCGAAGGGTTTACCCAAAGACTAGGTGTGGGTTATGAACAAGTGGACACACTCACATGGGAACGTCAACAAGAAAATCTTTCCAGTCTTAAAGTCTTTCCAATTTTAAAATTGGTAATCTGAAAATGGATAATCTAAAAATCGATATTCTTAACATTAGAGGGCACCACTGTCATAGTAGAATGCACACCACAGGCCCCCTACTTCAACATAGCCTAAGTAGGCCATGGTAAACCTACATCAGTAAAGCTAAAAGGCCATTGGGTTTGGTAAAGGGTGTGTTGTCATTTTCCAAAATCAAATGGAAAAAGATAGAAACGGGGGCTCGGTGGCAGAGCCTCTGATGTATACAATATCACCAGTGCTAGTAGTCACTAGTGGTGCCATCTTACCAGTATGCGAGGCAATGGTGGGCAGCGATAATCATAAACAATCATGATTGTTTATGATTATCGCTGATAAGTGTCAGGGAAAAGAGCAACTATTGATTTTGATTAGAATGATTTAAGGAAAGTTTATCGACAGGATACAATTGAATGAGGGGATTTTTCCCTTTGGTTTTGGGTTAATATACATATAATTCAGAAAATCCAATTTGCTAATATCTTAACATTATTTGATTAACTTGTATTCAGGTAGATGATATAGCGATATATGTGCAAGTGGGCTTGTATTAGCCTCACCAATCACCCACCCATATCAGTTGGATGGCTGTGCCTACTGTTTACACAGGCATGCATGGGCCGAGTTTTCCCCTATCACTCAGATTACCCCTCCATGATTTAATAGCTAAGGGGACTACCTCATGTCATATGTCATTGGGAATAACTATAATTTTAAAAATGGAAAACTTAAAGCTACATTTTGGTAGTTTCCACTCTAAAATCGGATACTGGTAACCAGAGTTATGATCTTTAGAAGTAAACTTTCTTAGAATTATATGCCCTGCTTAAAAGATATCTGCCGCGCCCATTATCTATTATGCCCATTGTGTATACTATAGGAGAAATATGGCTTTCCATTGATACAGACATGGCGAACATAAGTGGTTGTTAACGGCCGCGGATTTTAATGTTACAATTATTGTGTGTATTGTAGGTCTGCCAGGGGTGTGAGACCGCCACTCACACCCCTGCTTCCCCACACCCCTGAGGGTATGGCCGGGGCACCCCTCCCGTACCTGCGGCTTTTAGAAGGTGGCCAAGTGCATGTGTGTCAGGGTTAGGTCGGGGGGGGGGAGCTGTGATAGCCGGGCTCCAGAGGGGTCAAAAGCGACCTGGCGACCTGGGCCGTTTTGGAGGCGACTTTCGACCTAATGCAATAATAAAAGTGACCTGGCGACTTTTAGATAAAATTGACAATACTTAAGGGGGTCCAAAAAAGCGACTTTGTGACCTGGACCCCTTAATTTCGGCGACTTTCCGACCTGAGTGGGGACCCCTCTGCACCCCGATTGCTTTGCCGTGGTGACAGCTCTAGAGGGGAGGGGGTCCATGTGATGGTACCTTATGTATAGAATATTTTTCCAATATATGTCCCTCTTTTTCAATGAATAATCACGTATCCTGTTAGTTCTAGACACCCTAGAAACAAGATTTAAACAGTTTTATCATCCTACAGGCATGCCGCATTAATACAAATAAGAATTATAGAGATTTGATACTTTAAAAATTCTTCTCCAGTGATGCTACTTGTACAAGAGGCTTGTATTTCATGAAATATAATGATTTAACTGACAAAATATAGCGGAAATACGGTATATTTATATTTGTTGTCCCTCCTCCTTCAACCCTCCCTCACCCCCCACCCCTACCTGGATTAGATACAAAACTGGGAGAATACCCCTTGGAGGTGCGGACCGGCAGTGCCCCTTATCTCTCCTGGCAGCCCTTATCTCTGTACAGATAAGGGCTGAGCGTCCCCCAGTGGCCTGCCTTAAGTAAGGGAGAATCTCCCCTAGCTGATAGAAGCTCCTCTATGGGCTCATAAACCTGTATTGGAGTCAATATTATCCCGGCCTGATCATAGAATTGAGTGAAATGGTGTACTTACTCACTCACCGCTGGCAGTCATGTGCTGCAAGACAGCGAGGTCTCACCATTGTTATACAAGAAATTATTGATATTAACCCAATCAGTCACCTCTCTAAGATCAACACTGTCACAGACAGAGTTAACACTCTAATGGCCACAGGCTTGTTATTCAATTGATATGGGGGTGAACCCCTAAAATCGACAGGGCGACATGGCTTTTTCTTAAAATCGACAGGCGACATAGGGCATAGTGACAAATGACAGGAGAAATTAAAATATATTGATAAGGGACATGGCCTTTTCTTAAAATCGACAGGCGACATGTAGCCTAGTGACAAATGACAGGAGAAATTCAAAGGTACTGAAAAATGACATGAGCATTTCTCAAAATTGACAGGCGACATGGGGACCCCCCATCTAGACCCCCATTGATCTGCATCATGCAACTTGTCATTGCTTATGTACCACATACTGCTGCTAAGAAACTAATGCACAATGTTTACAATGCCCAAGGGTTTACATTGCCACTTAGTCATCCTCACCATGTGATGCTGCATTGTTTATTTACCTCATACTGCTGCTAGGGAATTAATACACTATGCATTGATATTCTGTCCTGTTGCCCTCACACCTATATTGACAGGCTTTTAGTTCTAATGAAGAGAACAAACTGGCGGGGGGATTGATGTAATGGTCTAATGCAGCACAGAACTCATAGGTTCAATACAATCTCCCTAGTAGCAAACACACTGTGGCCCCGGCCGGGGCCAGACTGTGTTTGCAAGTATGGCCCAGGGTGGGCTAACCAACGGGCTCCCGTCGGTTTAGGGCACTGGGCTTTGGTCTGGCCCCGTACAGGCTGCCCATGTTGGGCGCAGATCGGGTTTTGGACGGTCTGCCCACTTTGGATTCAGATCAGTTTTTGGACAGGCTGATAGCGGGTTCAGATCGGTTTTTGGACGGGTTGAAGGCGGGCATAGATCGTTTTTTGGAAGGGCTCACTAATTTGGTTGCACAGCACCGCCGGATAATTATGGGTTTTTACAATCTATTCAATCATTTCCCCAGATATCTTAGGTCCTGGTAATCATCCCAAGGCATAATCATATTCTTCCTACCCAATGATAGAAGTATCAAGCAGGCCTATTATCATCAGGTTAGAGCCACATGCAGCATAGACAAGTGTCTAGGGTGTACATTGGCCTTTAGTTCATACCCACATGGGGCACATGAGTCTGTGTTAAGCACATTGTAATGCCACAGAAATAGTGTCTACACTTGATAGCTGCTTGGAGAACCTTCTTTTCATCATTCAAATATGTAGTCTTAATCTTATTTCCAAACTGTGAGAACATCTCTTTATTGCTTCCTATTCTACATCACTCTAACCTTTTCTTGTATTATTGTATAATGTCAATTTCATCTGGCTTTGTCGGAAGACTCTATATATTGGATAGTAGTGACATCTAGTGTGACTGATCAGAAGTACTAGACCAGTTGTCCGGTCCAAACCCAACCTCAGCCCTCATCGGCCCGGAGTGGGCTAACCGATGGGCGCCCGTTGGTTTAGGGCACTGGGTTTTGGTGTGGCCCCAAGTGGGCTGCCCGAATTAGGCTCAGATCAGGTTTTGGACGGGCTTCCTGTTATCTGCCACACATGAACCTAAAGCTGGCAGGCCACTGTGAAACTGATCTAGGCCCAAATCGGGCAGCCCGCTTTGAAACTGATCTGAGCCCAAAATGGACGGTCACGTGACCTACTTAAAGGAAGTGACCTGATTAACCAATCAGTGACCTTCATTTGATCACGTGACCGGAAGTGATGTCACATGACCTAATTAGAGGATGAACGTGACGTCACATGCCCTATTTAGGGGAGACCGGAAGTGACGTCATGTGATCTACTTAAGGGTCAAGTAACCGGAAGTGACCTGATTAACTCGATATGCAACTAATCAGTGACCTCCATTTGGTCACCGGAAGTGTCGTCACCTGACCTACTTAGGGGATTAGCGATGACCGGAAGTGATAGAAGTGACCAAATTAAAAGAAAAAAAAAATAGGCCACAGGACTGGAAGTGGCTTACTTAAGGGGTCACGTGACTGGAAGGAAGTGACTTAATTAACTGGGGGAGGGGGTGCATAGGGGGAGAGGGGGAGGGGTGGGGAGGGGGAGAGGGGGGGTCCTTTGGGGTGGGGGGGTATCTCGGGCTGCATGGGGAGAAGGGGAGGGGGGGAGGGGGGCACATTGGGGGGAGGGGGCACTTTGGGGGAGCTCTTTGGGAGTGAGCGTCTCTTTGGGGGGAAAATAAAAGAATTTTACTTTTTTTTTAAAGTGTTTTTATTAAGGTGTACAGTTATTATGTAAAAACATAATCTGCCTCTGGACTCGGCAATGCCGTTATGCTGTCCAGGCCTTCTTATGATTATAATTTTCTAACTAACTATTTGTGTAATGGCGTCTTTTGTATCACAATTTGACAATAAAACACAGATAAAACATACAACATTTGTTGTCATTTGATGAGGGATGAGATGAGGATGAGAAACAAATAACAACATATCAATAATACAGGTATATGTAAGTAATACAATGTCCATAGATTTCATGTCCTAAGTGGTGATAGGGGCAACACTCATTTTATATAACTTTGAGGTATGCGCTATATGAAAAACTAGACCACGACCATATATTGGTCATTAATATAACAGTGAGTATAATCCTTTTTTACTTTATCTTTGAAGATATCCTTTTTCTCTAATAAAGTATAGGCTGTCTTGAGCTTATTCCATCTACGAATGGCCTCTCTATGGAAGCTATGTTGTACAGTGGGAATATTAGAGTTTCTCTGTATGTAACGAAGACCATTTGCAAACCTAGTATTTCTAGGTCTAATATCCATAAATCGAGGCATATGTCGTATATCATATGCATAAGTGAGTAGATGAATATCTCTCCTATATAACAAAGGAATACATCCACTCATCTGCTGCATTTGCACAGTCGAATAAAGGGGGTTTTCTTCTTGCTTAACCTTATAGATAATCCTCATTGCCTTATTTTGAAAATTTTGTACCTCCCTTTCAAAATTACCCTTCCCATTGTCCCAGATAATATCCGCATAGTCAAAAATGGGTATAATTTTACTTTTGAATAATTTAAGCGCTCCATGTATATCTAGATATTTTCTAATTCTTGCTAATTGTATTACCCTAAAGTTAGAATTTCTTATTGTATTTTTTCTTTGTTTCTCAAAAGTTAAGCTATCATCTATTGTTACCCCTAGATAATTAAAGTCGTCTACCCTTTCTAAATTTTGTCCGTCTAACTGGATACTATTATTAGGTAAATTTTGTAGTGGAGGCTTCTGACCAAAAATCATCCATTTTGTTTTATCTTTATTGATAGTAAGGAGATTATCTTTACACCAATTACTGACTATGGGGACAATAGTCCGTAGATCATCAATGCTATTTACTGACATGGCAGCATCATCAGCATAAAGTACTGTTTTACATAAATCAGTACAATTTCGTAAATTATTTATATATAAAGTAAAGAGGATAGGTCCCAATATGGATCCTTGGGGGACTCCATATTTTACAGCTTTAACCTGTGAAAAACAATTATTGGCCAATGCTCTTTGAGTTCTACTAGTTAAATAGCTTAAAAACCAATTGCAGGTATTCTGTGTAAGTCCAATATTTTTTAATTTATTTATTAATAATGGGTGTGAGACTGTATCAAAAGCCTTGGAATAATCCAAATAAAGGCTATAGACTTCTAAATTATTATCCAAGTCCTCATAGATATCATTTAAAAAGGTAGAAATTCCTGTTAAAGTAGATTTACCCGGCCTAAAACCATGTTGTGCAGAATGCATAATATTTTTATCCTGTAAAAAGGTCCTTAATCTACCCGCCATTGTTTTTTCAAAAAGTTTACCAGGTAAAGGTAGTAGACTTATAGGTCTGAGATTAGTAACCAATTTGCAATTTACCTTCTTAGGGATAGGCATAACCTTGGCCATTTTCCATAAGTTAGGGAAACAGTTTCTCCTTCTACATTCATTAAAAATAAAAGTTAGTTTTTCCGGGGCACATGTAAAAGCTATCTTAAAAATAAAAGCTTTCACATCCTTAACATTAGATGACTTTGTGCAGTCGATTTTTTAAACATAGTGTAATATTTCTTTATCACTAAAAGGGACATCCAATAATTCAATATCATCTGGATTATCCACATCCATCTGAGGTGTCACAACAGGGGGGTGTTGCAGCGCAAGCTTCTCCCCTATTTGTGAAAAATAATTATTAATGTAATTTGCGACCTCATTGGTGGCAATATCAATATGAGTGTCGTTATCTATGAGCTTAATTAATACAGATTTACCCTTTTTTGGCAGCAATTTTTCAATTGCTGCCCAAAAGGCTTTGGGGTCTTTGTGCTTTTTGTCAATTAAAGTATCAATAACCCTTTTTTTACTGAGAAAGGAAGCCATTTCAACCTCATTTCGTTTAGCCTTAGCCATTTCTTCATGTATGACTAATTTGGTTCTATGAAACCTATTGAACATTTTATCTCTCTGCCTCATTAGATCTAAAACATGGGGGGTTAGCAAGAGGCATAAAATTGCAGTGCCGTTCCCAAACTCCGCGGAGCTCTCCGTGTGGGGAGGTTGGAAAACTGATGACGTCACCAGCTGTAGCAGACGTTTTCCGCGAACAACAGGTTTGTACTTCAAAGGTCATCATTTTGAGCATATATGTGTGATTTTAGAACATGATAAGCTACATTTGGTGAATATTATTTGTTTTATTGTCGGTATCACAAATAGCATATCATGTTTTACCCTAGATATTGCCTTAACTGGCTTAAGTGAGCCCTTGTGAGTTTTTCACGTACGACTTAGGTTCAAGACTCACGTCAAGGCCACGCAAGAGTCAAGTTATCAAGTCCTTGAACGACTTTTCGGCCGTAGATAATTTAGTAGAGTAGCATTCCACCTCCTACTCCTAGGGTAGGGAGGGCGTCAGGATGTCTCTGTGTTTTTGACGTCGCATTTTCATGTTTGTGCGAGCGCTGCGTCGAGGAATTTCGGCGATCTTTACATGGTCGCTGTGAAGTTAATAATCATTCCCTACCTGCCATCTTTGGACATATTATTAGAAACAACTTTGTCCCTCCCCTGAGCGGGTAACAGCTTCATGGGATGATTTCCCACTCGAGGGTGGCCATTCAAAAACGCTCCCGCACAGGAAAAATCACAAAATGTGTCAGTCTCCACCAACTTAGGGAGCGTTCATTATTTATGACAGGGATGGGGGAGGGCGTTTGGCAAAACGAATACGTCAAAAAAAAAAGACACCCCCCCCCTGAGGTCGGAAAGTCGCCGAAATAAAGGGGTCCAGGTCGAAAAGTCATGCTTTTTTACCCTTTAATCTATTGTAAATTTTGTCCAAAAGTCGCCAGGTGGCTCATATTATTGCCTTTGCCTTTGGTCGGAAGTCACCTCCAAAACAGCTCAGGTCGCCAGGTCGCTTTGGACCCATCTGGAGCCACCCGAATGGGTCGAAAAAAAAAGACGTCCCCCCCTCCGAATGGGAAAAAAAAGACCCCCCCCCCTCCGAATAGGTTGAAAAAAAATGCCCCCCCCCCTCACCATAGACATTTATAAATACTTAATAATGCCATCAACGACATACAAAGTCTACATAGACCTATACTATAACCTATTATAGCATGTGGCTGTGTCTCACGACCTTGGGCCAATGTTTTTGTCTCTGACCGGGTGCCATCTCTGACCAGGTGCCGTCTCTGACCGGCTTGGCTTGATAAGGTCAAAAATACCAGCAGCAGGAGGCTAATTATAATTATAATAATAGTTATATAACAACCGCCATAACCTTTTTACAAATCCTTATATATATGAGTATAATTCCCCTATATATAAAACGGCATTAGTTGGGACCAGCGAATCACCCCATTGAATTAAGCCTGGGTGGTCGCCGGGAACAGATAAACCAAAAGAGGGTATAGATGCAAGTATGTTTTTTTTTCAAAGTTAACTCGATTTTTTTCTTCAATTTCCTTCAATTAATATTTACAGAAGCTCTGATTTAATAGGAAGTCTCCGTGTCAGATTAATCAGATCCCTTCCATCACTCGGAATTTAAAACTTGGCTACGGGTATAATTTAAAATTAAAATTTAATATTTTACCTGAGCTGAATTGTGTGTACTATAATCATAGAGCCACTTGTGATGTGATGTGATATGGTTTTCCTCCTTCATGGAACGTTCATTTCTTGTCTCCTCCTTACTATTACTATTCGACGAATCATTCTTCTTGCACTATTTGTATCATGTTATCTTGTATATATTGTTGGAATTTACAATATTGGCAAATATGAAAAACGTATGTAATATGACTATTTATGAGCCAATAAAAACATTTGAAACTGAAAACTGAAACTGATCAGAATCTAATTTATTTAAAAGAAAAACCGACATATAATACACACATTGACATAATCTCTCACACAGAGTGCCTGGCAACAACAAGCAACCAATTTCACAGGTGTCCGCCATTGTTTTGGTATTTTGACCGGGCCTATTATAAGCTCATAAGGCCGAAAAAAAAAAAAGTTGTGTTCAGGTATCCCTAGCGACCCTATTTTTTTGGCCCTACCCATTTTTTTTGATTTATTTTTTTTTTTTTTGGAAGGCATTTTTGCGTTTTTTGTACCAAAAAATTCATTTTTTTCCTGAAATATTTTTTTCCCGAAAAATTATACGAAAATGGGAGGAAATCTGCCCAAAAGTCCTTAAAAAAATTTGGTAAAAAAAAAAAAAAATCGACCTACCTACCATTTTTTTTTTTGGGCCATGTTACCTGAACACGACTATTTTTTTTTTTTGGCCTAATAGAAGAATTGGGACCAAATGCAAAGGAATAATAGTGTAGGCCTATATCCACTTCATCCCCAAACTTGTGAATCAGGTCACTTCAGTCTGAGAGAATATGGTTGGAGAGTGAAATGCGGTACCCAGTAGTCAAGGACGCTTCACTATGGGGATGTTGGGCGCTATTCGCCAATCGGCGCAGAATGCCAATCCGCAGTGCACGGTAAACAAATAGATGCGAGATTCTAATCAAATTATTGATATTGATTAAGATTACTGTAACTTTTCCAATTTAGAGGGAGGAATGTATACAATCCATCAGTATTTATGGCGTCCCTCTTTTATTTAAACAAATAAGGGTTTTGTTAGAACAACAACTTACAAAATAAACAAGTGCTCGCAGCCACACTGATATTTCTATTCCGCGCAGATTGGCGTTCTGCGAGGCGCTGATCCTGCGCTATTTACAAATTGCGCTGCGCAGAATGTCAATATTGGCGTTCTGCGCCGATTGGCGAATAGCGCCCTACAGGGATGTAACGACGGCTATCTGGGGCAGTGGGACGCTGCTATGTCCAGTTCACGTGCCGAGCTACACGTATCTTGATGTGTGTGTGTTTCTGTGTGTGTGTGTGCGTGGGGGGGGTGATAATATGTCAGAGTTTAACGATAAAGGAGTTTCTATTACCATGTTATTTGGCTGGTAGGCCCACAATCCCGGCCCCCGAAGGGGCTGGTTCTTTTTAAAACACCTTTCTTCTGACACCTGGTCAGAGACCGCACCTGGTCAGAGACTGCACAGCCAGTGTTTGAACTTACATGTATGTTTGCACTTACTTGTATGTAGAACTTGTATGTTCTTTTTGTCTATTAATAAAAGGGCAGGTAATAGCCAGCCATATGCGTAAGCACCATTATGCTCTTGTGTCTTCTCATTGTATTACATGTAATTTGATTATAGTACGGTAGCAACAATATGCTAATGGTGAATTTCCTCATAGCAGCAATAGTTACCAAAGATACCACAGAAGCCTAGTGTTGTTTGCATACACCAATGTTGTTTGCCAAATATTGTTCTCCACGTCTTGGATATGTTTTCCTTTCATGGTATCTTTACCTCAGTGGTTTCCATTGAAAGATTCTTTTACCCCAGAATTTAGTAGACTGTAGACAGTGAATCACAAAAGTCATATTTTCTTCATTATTGTATGTGAAACACCACTTATCTCTTGATCTTTCAAAGCTTACTACATTCAGAACATATCTGCGTGACTTCAGTGTGACTCGGTTCTACTCTAAATCAAGGTGAGTTTATTAGTGCATTCAAAGGATAATTTTTTTCCCGGATTTGTGGTGTATGGCCCACCTCTGGAGAACAATCCATAAAGACCCTCTTTTTCTATGGGCCTATCTCTACATGTAAAAAAACTGTAGCAGCTTAGCTGAGCTAAGTTAGACCACTGTCAAAATTATAAAGTCTAAACTGTGTATGTAGGACCTATTACAAATAATGCCGAAAGGCTTGGCAAAGTAAAGCATTGTGAGGCCCCTAAAGGTTAAAGGGTTAAAGGCAATACAGGCTCGACACAGGCGTGTTAGGGGCAGATTAGGTTCTGACAACAAACAAAAGTCACAATATTTTCAGGCTCGTCACAGGCGTGTTATTTTCAAGAGAAACCCGCATTATTCAAGATAAGACACCAATCTTGTCAGATCATCACAAATGCGGGCCTTTTGGCGGTCTCCCAGTGGCATGGTCCCATTTGGCTGTAGGCATGTCGAAAGGCTGATTGCCTAGAAACACGTCATAAATTCACCAGCGTGTGATTGGTCTCCTGAACAAGTCTCCGCTCAGTCTATAGCATTGAGTTATCCTTCGAAAAAAGCCACTACTGCTTTGGCGTAATATCCTTCATTTTGTACCCTTGTAGTAATGTAACAAGGTGTGAGATACAGCCTTTCGTGGTTACATAAATTTGATCACCATACTCACCTTTAAAGAAAGTGAATAATAATCTTGCAACACCTTATATTCACTTAGATGATAGAGATCCCAGGACGTAAGCTAGTTCCGGCTAAGTAAGTGTACCTGAACAACTTTCTATCTTCGATTTTCTGCTATTACATTCTGTAATTTGTGCAGTTTTCTTTTATTACATATTTGGGGTGATTGATGTTAAAGTTATCAGTCAAATTACACCCTGAAATTTGGCTTTTGTCATGTATGACGGGCGCGGGCGGCCCCGCAGGCGCCCGCATAACAGCCGACGGCGGCAGGCGCTACCCGCCGCCGGCCCGCACAGGCGGCGCTCATCCCGTACACCATCTCCCACAGTTGGCTGGGGGGACCATTGTTCCCACCTGGCATGTTAGACCAGCATAAGGGTCACCCCCCCCCCCCCCCCCTTGATGTACACTAACAGGGGTATTCAGACCATGGAGGGGTATATTGTGTGACTGTCTCTCTGACAGTTACAAGTACTCTAACATTGTCTAGACCAAGCTGAGGGCTGGGCCCATTATAAACCCCAGCCTCTCAGATCACCATCATCATTCTACACATGGACTCCACTGAGCAAGGACCTCTCCACTGACTGAGAACAAGGCTATAGGCTGGCTATGCCCTACTAGACCCAACTATCAGACATGGTGCAGGACCCCCTTGGCTCTAGTCCATCTTCACTTCATCTCCGGGTTCTTGGGTATACTTACCAAGCCCTATACTATTGTGTGGATAGGTGTAACTGAGTGGAACCTACTTTGTACTTATTGTACTGTTGCTGTCAACTTGTAATAAATACCAACTATACTACAAGACCTCAAGACTTTACTCAACTTCAATAGATTACAAGGAGTCTCCCAACTTAGGGGATTCCTTGTATGACACTTTCACGTTAGTGTAAAACTAAACAGCAATTGGGGGAGAGTATCACCAAATCTTGTAAAGCCTCATGATGTTAAAGCCTAACAGAATTTGGCAGAGCTCAGCAGAGTACACCACAACGCCTATACTATTTTATAGACAAAGTTCATTGACCTTAATCCTGCCCTCAGACCCTCACCACGCAGAACCTGCTGTAAGCCCCACCCCTCTTCACACCCTACATTATCACTGGGGGCCATGTGAGGTAAATGTCTAATTATAATCTGTGGTCATAAATATTCCTATTCCTATGGCTTCTTCCATTTTTATCTTTTCAATTCTATTTAAGGTTTAACTACTTGCTTTGTGTCCCATGTGGACTTTTCCACCTAAATGGATTATGCAAAAAGTGAGTATTCTATAAATTTTCATTTAAATAGATGGTTGCATTGCTATAAAAGCCTGCAATCCATGTAATCAAAATGATGTAACCTCAATTACAACATACATGTACCTATACGTATCATCATAAGGCAGTACTTCAATTATTGGAGCCTTTATTTGTCAGCATATGTCCCTCTAACCACCAAGTGTTGAAAAACTATATTTTCATACCAATAAATACCCATATCTTACTGTTTATATTCTATGATTGAAAGAGAACCAATACAGATAGAGCTTAACCGAAAATAGTTCTGAAATCCCCATGCCAAAACGCATCAGATCGAGTAATAAATGATACAGATAAATTACTCTGTAATTCTGGTGTGGTAATGCTACTAATAGGCATTTGAAATCACATTATTATAGGATTCTGGATGAAACCGATCAGTGCCAAACTGATGAGTGTACCGTTTCCACTACCAGTCATGCCTCTTCACTTTGTCCTACCTGTGGCATGTTCCACACTGTAGGGACCTGTGCAAGGTAAGCAAAACTATTTACAGAATAGCAGATAAAAAGTAGATTTTCCCTAAAATCCAGAGGTTGTTGTAAATGAATAAAAGATGATTGAGCCATAACTCCTGAGTATAAATATTCCTACATCTTACGGCCCTCACACCCTTTCTTCAGGGAATAGAAAACAATGCTTCTTGCCAGTGCTGGATTCATGCATTATACCGCTCCTGCCAACCGCCTAGGGTTACCATGATACTCAACAAAAAGGCATACTATATTCATGCACTATATGGCACTAACACGGTTAAGTACTACTAAGGCCTTTCCCTAATGAACAGTGCAGAGACTGCATTTCATTCTCCATGGCCACTGGGACGTCATTATCAAAATAGTTGTAAAACAATTATCTAATGGTATGCAGACAAACACCTACTATCATAACTATGGTAATTGGATAGCATCACAGATGTTTGAACAGCTATCGTGGATGAGCCAGGTGCAATACACAATGTTAGTGGTGCCATGTCTATTCTGCCAGTGTGACCCAAGATTTCTTGATCCTTCCTTTACCTTGTTACGTATACTACTAAATCATTTCCAGTGTTCCTGGGACTCCATGTGTTTCACTCTCTGAACCATCCAGTCATTTGGGGGAGCAGGTAAGGCCAACCTTATGTATGGAGGCAAGTATAGACATTCTTACTTTGGTGCCCTGATGTTGCATATTGCACATAGCCACCATTAACTTGAGAAGGTCCATAACTTTATATCTGAAAACTGCATGTTGTGACAACATATGGTATGTACAAAATGACAATATATATACAAAGAAGACATGGTTGTAGTTCTCTGATTCCAGCGGATTGCCATGCAACAGGTCAAGGATGTATTTTCGTGTTCGCTACCGGTATATGAGCCCACAGAGAAGCAGGTACGTTTACCTAGGCTTGGTAGTTTATCATGCAGTGGATACAGCCCTCTCTATGGTTTGTCTGGCTCCATTTATTAGGGTACTAGCCCTGGTAGGCAGGACGAGGCAAATAAAAGAACACTTGCTGTCTTTCAAAAAGAGTAAGGGTACATTCCCCGGTAGTGGTTTTCTCCCTCACCTCATAGATGCGGTCATTCATTTCATAGATTCAATCATCCATAGATGTGGTCACTGCTGTATTGGGCAAGCAGCATAGAAATATCTGTCCTACTACTGCGAGGCAGACCACCACCATTTGTGGCCGGCTCCTTTACTGTAATTCAATGGCTTCTGATCAAAAATTTAACACAAATGCCAACCACATTGCCAACTACATTGATACCATACCAGACGTTTCAATGCAGATGGCATTTGTGTACGTAGCCTGTGCTTATTTCCAGTGCTGTGCAATACCTTCTTCTAACATCAACACTTTAGGCATTTGTTGTATGCTAATCAATGTTTCAAGAGGACGCAAACCACCCGCTTTTCTCCCAGCCGCTAAACCAACCTGAACATTACAATGTTACATCGAAGGTTGAATGGTTCTGCCGCAATGAGAAAACAGTTCAGCTCATAGTCACCCCCCTAATATTACCTTTCATAAATTCTTCAAGTAATGTGTTTAACTGTGGCTTCATGTTTAAGCAGATACACATATATGGCGACTCCATTTTAAAGTATCAGGCCCAGAGGAACATCACAAACAGATGTGTGCCTGGGGCAAAGATTGACGGTCTTCACAAAGGTGAGGAGACTCTTGTTGTTTTACTACAATCACTGCCACTACTATTCAGTAATATCATCAATGTTTAATGTTGTTGGCGCGCATTGTTGACAGTCACATTACTACCACATTACAAAAAGGATGGTCACTCTAAATCATTATTTTCATATACTGCTTTCCCTGCAGAGTTAGACAGAGATGTTGAAGGAGGGATAAAGCTGTCCGGTGTGATTATCATCCATGTGGGGACAAACCACCTAACAGACATTGCCCTCAAGCCACACATCATGCCAGATGTAGTGAACAAGCATGTGCAGCTTGTCACCCGCTTTCAGGAAATGCATACAGATGCAATTGTAATGGTCTCAGCTCTTCTATGCAGATCTGATAGGTATATACAAATACTAATAATGCTTACTTCTGTTAATCTTACTCAGTGGTAATCCAATAAACCTATTTGGGTCAAATGTATGAGAGTTTGTGCTTGCTGCAGTTCATGTTTGTTCAGCATTTAACCTTGCTCAGTGTTCAGTGATTACCATGAATAATAACACATTTTTGCACTCATTTCTCCATGTCACACAGCAAAGTATTGGAAGATGTCAGAGGACCTTACAACGAAATGTTGGCTCAGAGGTTATCAGGAAAATGCCAGTTCCTATGTTGGGATAACGACTTCTTGGAGAGTGACCTCGGGTATGTTTTTGTGTTCTCAAGATGTTATCCAATCACAATCCATCTATCTTAGAGCACACCTCTGAGGTCATGACCCTCCTGCAGGCGGCACACTATGTCAGGTGCTGTAGCAGAGCAGGGCACCAGAGGACGGGCAAGTGGTCATTTTTCACCTCATACACTGAATGAACCACAAGTATCAACCAGATATGGTGTCAATCTCTTGGATGCTCATCTACCACGGGTATTCCATGCTCACAGCATTGTTCTTATGCTAGATGAACGCCAAGTGCATTGTTCTACTGCTCCATCCGCAAAGCCTAGTGCTTTTCAAGTTAGGCACTTATCAAAAACTCAGCACCTATATGCACCTATACAGTAGATTGTCCACTTATTTTTCATTCATCTGAATGTCTTGCCCTAATTGTGTTGCATGCAGGAACGATGGCCTTCATCCCTCACGCACAGGTAACAACCAACTCGCATGGGCTCTGGATATTAAATTATCGTGGCTGCTTTCAGACACATGTGCCGCCATGCGCCAGAAGTAAGTCAACTATTTCGATTTCAGTGGATCCACATAGAACCCATTCATTCAATGTAACAGGTTGCTTACAATATCTCTGTTTCCAGTTGTGTATGATTTGATGTGGTAGGATTTTACAGGTAACAAACTATACAACATATGAATAATACCGTACCGGCGCGATAAAGCGTCGGTCTTCAAAGAGCGCCGGTCGTATAACCACGGGGGTATAGGGGTCTTGAAATATTCCTTTAACACTAAAATAGGATCTCAAATAAGCACCGGTCTTGGGTCTAAAGGGCCCGCCAAATTGAAGAGCGCCCCGGTGCTAAATCGCGATGGTACAGTATGCACATAAATGGCACATAAATGGCAAATAACCTTCTTGACTTCACTTAGACCTTCACTTAGACTGGTAAACAGGGATAGGTTATATTAAGGCAGGCTTCTGCTTCAATAATTATTACTGTTACACTTAATCCTTTTCAAAGTAAATTTCTCAGTAAAAGGCAGTTATATTTATCGTAGAGGCTTAGCAGTCGATGACCTGTCTGTTACCCTGCTGAAATATATTACACGGAATGCAATGATATAACTTTGCATGTGTACTGATAGCATTTCATGTTCCACAAGAAATTACCAGGAATTCTTATGTAAAAGCCTTGGCTGGTACTAGCTTCGGCTACTACACGAGAATTCACGGTAACGCAACTGTAAATGTCTTCCAGAGAGAAGGCTGTGGAGCTCAGGCAGCTGTGCAAGTTGCGCAAAGCCCATAAGTCAAAGACTTGCAGGCCCAAGAAGAGTCAGCCTAAGAGAGTGACAACCTGTATGGTAAAAGCACAGCCCCCAGCATCCCGTAAGCCTATTTGGGTAAGCAGGAAACCTGTAGCG
Source organism: Harmothoe impar (assembly GCA_947462335.1). Taxonomy (NCBI): domain Eukaryota; kingdom Metazoa; phylum Annelida; class Polychaeta; order Phyllodocida; family Polynoidae; genus Harmothoe; species Harmothoe impar. The sequence continues at coordinate 11,953,929 of OX381705.1, read as the reverse complement.
AAACCCACGGCCTCCGAGCATATTGTTGTGCTTGGGAGTGTAGCAGTAGTGTTTCAGCCCCACCTGATTCACCCAATGCTTAAGGTGGGTATCAACATAGGACCTTGTTTGAATTGTGAAATTCCGTAAGATTTACCTTTAAATCACTCATGTTAAGCTTCATTTACATGGCTAATTCTCATGTTCCACCTTTATTGCAGACTACACAACCCACTAACAGAAGCTACCCAGAAAAGGTACACCTACGACAAGCAAAGGCAAAACAGCCTAAGTTGAAGAATCTACAGTGCACAGAGTGCAGGAAGGTGATGAAATCGGATATGTGTCTGCTCGACCACATCATTGCACGTCACAGGTCTGGCACCTCCCTGCCTACTGTCTCGGATACGAGTCCATGCAAGTCAGTCAGCATCTCAGATGTCACTCATTCTGCCTCTCTCCCAATGTCAGACACCATCCAGCCTCTCCACTCTGACACAATCAAATCAACATCATTCGATGGAGGTGCTGGTGGGGAACAAACCAGAGGTTCACATGCTGACATTGTGTTCCTACCCACCAAACAGTCAGTGCAGGAAGAAGTCTTTAGCTGCACAGGTGACATACCAGTGATCAGCATGAATGACCTGACATCAATGCCACCGACATCCCAACTCCGTTCCATCATGGATGCAGCACAAGAGTGTGGCCAAGGTGATAATACCTATGTTACCATAGATACTGGAGTAATAGGTATCAAGACGGTGCACAATCTCTTAAAAATGCACTCTAAGAAAGATCTGCAACGTTGCATCACAGCTGAAAACTCTTGGTTTACAAAGAGGGATTTCCCTTGTTTTCAAGCAGTGACACCCATAAATTTCCAACATATCTCCACATTTAGGCAAGTTTTATTGCATGCATCACCTGATGACTGCATTTCCTTCTCCAATGGCACCAGCAGAATTCCAGTAGAAGACTACGCTACCTTGACAAGCCAGAGGTGGTTAGCGGAGAGTGCTATCATGCACATCTTAAATATGCTCCCATCAGAGAATCAAAGGTCTTTTGTCCTTAACAACAGATACTTCAATCCATCAGTAACTGCTGCCCAGTGCAGACATTCATTTGAAGCAGAGCAATACAAGGATGTACGCTTCAATTTCCTGTTACATGTTGGCCATCAAAGGGACAGTCATGTTTTTACAGGTGAAGGGGCCAATCACTTCACCTTTGCAGTCTACCAGCCAGAGTACGATGAAGTTACATACGTGGATACATCAGCATGGCCAGTGCCTCAATCATTCAAAGCACGTATGGATGAGTTTTCTACCAAATTAGGCAGACCTAAACCCACTCTAAGATATGTTCATGTACCTGGTGAGTGCCAACAAACTGGATGTGGTGTAGACTGTTCTAGTCACTATGCAAGGCAGACATGCAGTGACGTATGTGGCATAGCTGTAATCATTGGCATTTGTCTGTCAGTGTGTTCTCCTGATATATTTACAGCATTGGTTGCCAAAGGAATGAACAACATGGAGTTGATCAAGCCATTTGTACATCTAAAGGAAATTTCATTGTATTCAAAGATGTTGCGGCTAGTTGCAATACACTGGCTAATGGAGAATAAAATTGATATATCTTTATTGATGAATGCGGAAACAATTACTTCAACATTACCACCTCCGGGTTCACAAGAAAGCAGTTATTTCTTGAACAACCAGCAGACAAAAGAACCCCCTGAGTCACTGAAACGTTCTAAGGAGAAGCCAACCAGTCCTTCAGTGAACAGCCACCAGCCACGCAAAAAGTTCAAGGGACTAAAAGATTGCACAATGGAACTCAACACTGAGCAGATAGGCCCATACTTGTCAGGGCAACCTAAAGTTGAAGATCATGGCCAGGGGAAATTATTGCGTTGTCGGCTGATGAATGGTGCTTCTACGACGAAAAAGTTCAAAAGCATGGAAATGCTGAATACATTCCTTGAAGGAGAAGCAGCTGCTGAGTGGCTCTCTAATGTTATGGTGAAGAAGCAAGGAAAAATGTATGAAGGCCCGGGTAGTGGTGTACTGTTATGTGAACCAGTTATCAAATTCAACAAGAAGGAAAAGATCTTGAAGTTAATTTGTACTCTCAAATCAGGCAAAGGGAAAACGAAGGATTTTCCTTGTTCAACAAATGGTAAAAATGACATTGATGCTATGAATGCTGTACAGCATTTTGTCGAAGGTGAAGAATTGCTGGAATGGCTTACTGGAAGTGAGTGGCAGAGGACAGGTGAAGTTGGCGTAGGAGTACCAGCAAAACGATATCTAGACACCTTGAATTTTGATGTGACCAAACGTTTTGTGATGAAAGGTCATGTTGAAACTGAGCTTGATTTGGATCCATTGCCTGTTTCTGGTACTAGTTCAGCAAATTGGGGTAAAACTCACCGACCGGATGATGTTATACACTCCACTGCAACCCCACCTGATAGCCCAGAACCATTAGCAACAATATACATTCAGTGCTCATCCAACACTCCACTTTGTCGGACCAATTGTGGAGCAATTGTGCAAGATACCAAAGTCATTGATGACCATTGTACAAGTTGCAAGGCAGTGCTATCTTTAGAGAAATCATGCTCCCATTGCAGTACACAAATATCACAGCAATTCTATAATGGCGACTTGGATGACCGTGTACTGTGTGCTGCTTGCTATCAGTACAGACGTCTTAACCATAAAGACAGACCAGAAAATGTGTATGTGAAGAGCTTGCGGACTGATAACAAGTACCATAAACATTTGTTCTGCAAGTGGAAATTGAAACTAGTCATGTACAGTAATGATAAAAAAACGTGGGTCATATATTCCCGGAGGGACAACCAACGGTATCACACTGAGGACAGCGACATTAATTATCGGAAAAGACCTACATTACAAGTTCGAGATAAGGTTGATGCCGAGCGTTATGCCACAAAACCAATACCCTCACAGATTCACTTTAGTACTGTACGGAGTGTCACAGCCAAGCATGGAGATCAAGACACATTGATGTCTCTCTCACAGATTAAAGTTAGATGTGCGCTAATTGATCGCCATGACCTGACCCAAAGCTTGAAAGGAAAAGATCCAATAGTACATAAGTCTGACTGGCGCACAACAGAGAAGATACTGGAAAGCAACTATGAAGATGTCTTACTGTTTCAGCGTGGTAATAAGGACATGGGAAGAGAGTATCACATTGTACTCTCAAGACCAGAAAATCTGAAGTGTTTGAAGGATTTTGGTGCACATGTTGTAGGCCATGATGTGAAGCAAGATTTCATGTCTGCTCGTTTTAAAACCACTCTGTTCAGTTACTGTGATGCAGAAGGGAAAGGTCGTGCAGGTGCATTCGCAATATGTAATAAGGAAGATACGCGCACACATTCAATTAATATGCAAATCCTATTTGCCAATATCCCATGCACAAGTGACACCTGCTCACATGAAAGAACTTTATATATCTTTGATGACTACTCTGGATTCTTTTGGGCAAGGCCATGTGCATTACTGGCTAATTACACCCCAATCATTCAACATGATAAGGCAAACACTACCCGGAATGCAGTTCTACTTCAAAAACTTCTATCAACTCTATGCAATTTCCATGGACTCAAAGCTTTCAGAGTGTTTATTTGTGAAAAACCAGCACTGACCATGTTCCTTGGGCCACTTGAAATTGGTTTTAAAGCCATTATGAGGACATGGTGTTTACAGTCAAGGGAAAATGTGGTTCAGGATTACATAAGATTCATAGATGAGGACATCCCAGATACCCTGCTTGATCAAGAGACAAAGATGCTCTTCAAGGAATATATGCATAGTTGTTGGTTTAACTCTAAGATCTGGAAGGACTGTTTCACAGCACAAGTTCTTTTTGACGTTCCAAAAGAGATTCGAAGGAATTCCTTGTTGCTCACAAACAATGTAACTGAAAGAAAATTCAAAGAGGTAGACACAGCTGATTTTGGATCTCACTTGAACCACAAAATGTCAACCTTTGTTTGGATAGCTCTGGATCGTATCTTATATAGAGAACAATTCTTCAAGGGTAAAACTGCCGATAGAACACCTAGTATTCGGGACAAACCTAAGGAGTTGAAGATCATCGAGAGGGCCCTATCCATAAGGGAATTTCATTTGGCATCAGAAGGATGGTTCTTCAGTTCCACAAATGTACACCCTGCAATACCTGATCTGCCTGATGAATTCTACTTCCCCAAAGGAGATTATGATTTCAAAGAAGAACATGAACTTGAAGCAACATCCTGTGTTGATGTCCATGCCTTAGCTGCAAACATTTTGGATGAGCATTCATACGACACTCTCGGAAAATGTAAGACCCTGTTGAATAGTCTTTCCATAAAATCCTGTGGCATTTTCAAGAATGAGCTGTTGAGGCATGCAGGATTATGTGACATAGACATCCCTGGACATTTTGACCATGTGGGAAATCTGAACCTTGGAGTTTGTTCATGTATGTCCTTTGTTCTGAAAGGTCAACCGTATTACTGCAAACATCTCTATGCAGCATTGTCTTTCACAAAAGAGGAGAATGACCCAGAGAAACTCATGGAACTATACCTCAAGTCCCGACCGGAAATTCCACAATGCCTACTTGATGCATGTTGTCAACGTGACCAAGTAATATCTCCACCAGTTTTTAACTGGGTTGATCATCTAAAGTCCTTTTCACATGAGGCAACAGCTCAAGAAATGCAGACTAGCAGTGAAGGGGAAATTCTCTCAATTTTGCACAACATTGACTCTGTCGGGACTCATGTGGGTGGAAAACGTGGTAGGCGGGCTCCACATAACCAAGGATGTAGACGAGCCAATGGGCCACAAAAACCACAAAAGTCACTATCTACACCAGAATTTACCAGAGATGACCCTTATTGCCCTCAGGTGGATTTCCCGGAAAATACACGTGACCGGCATGGCGGTCGTGCACGGGTAAAGAATGCTAATAGAGGTTTGATCCTACAGGATGTCCTAAAGAAAGCTTTAGGGAAGCTGTGCACCAAACAAATCGAAATGTCTGCCTCACAATCTGATAAGCAAGATGATGAAATGGATGTACAAGAACCTAACCATTGCGACAACCCACACATGAATGGGATTGACATTGTCAAGTCAGCGGCAACCTCTTCAATCAGTGAGCCGTTAAGAAAGAAACGCTCACTATCCAAAGCAGCAGACATTATTTGTGGATTGTGTATGAAAGAAGATAAGGAGCCTTACTTCAGATGCAGTAAGAAAAGGGAGATGGATCTGCATTTACAGCGTATCCACCAACAAGAACAGTTTGTTTGTGCCCCTTGTTATGACAAGCAAATACATCAAAGTTTCAGTAATATGGCACAAATGCAAAAACATAAGGCACAATTCCACAGGGAACCGGTACTGCTATCCAAGTCACTATCAGATCTTGATAAAAAGCAGCCGGAAGCCAATTCCCAAGCAAAAGGAAATGAGGCACAGATGCAAAAGCAGAAAGCAGAATGCCACATGGCACATGTACTGCCATCCAAGTCACTGTCAGGTCATGAGAAGAAACAAGTAGAAGCCAATGCCCAATCAAAAGGAAATGAGGCACATGTGCATAAAAGGCAATGCCACACGGTACCAGTACTCCAATCCCTGCTACACTCAGGTATTGACAAACATCAACTGGAAACCAATGCCCAAGTCAAAGGAAAACCAGGTGTTTCTAATTTATCCATGTCTAAACTAAGACATATCCAGAATACAACAACAATACCGAAGACTGCCCAACAGCTCTTGAATGAGATTGCAAACGAGCAACACTTATGCCGTGCTTGTACAACTTCAGTGCCAGATGATGACTTTGTTGTTTGCAAAGAATGTGAAGATTGCTTTCATTGTCATTGTGTTTCTGTTCAGTGTGCAGATCAGCTAGACGATTGGACCTGTCTCAATTGCAGTCCTCTGGAAGGATAATGTGATCCTACAAAAAGTGGATGCTGATTCCCACATGTTCAATATTGTTAGAGGGTGGTCAGGCATGACTGTAAGGGGAGGTTGGAGGTCATATGCTATATTATTCAGTGTTGAAGTGCAGTTATACCATTCCCACATATGTGGATGTTGATCCCTACCTTATGTGGATGTTGAATCCCACCTTATGTGGATGTTGATTCCCACCTTATGTGGATGTTTATTCCCACCTTATGTGGATGTTGATTCCCACTTTATGTGGATGTTGATTCCTACCTTATGTGGATGCTGATTCCCACCTTATGTGGATGTTGATTCCCACTTTATGTGGATGTTGATTCCCACTTAATGTGGATGTTATTTCCCACCTTATGTGGATGTTGATTCCCACTTTATGTGGATGTTATTTCCCACCTTATGTGGATGTTGATTCCCACTTTATGTGGATGTTGATTCCCACTTTATGTGGATGTTATTTCCCACCTTATGTGGATGTTGATTCCCACTTTATGTGGATGTTGATTCCCACTTTATGTGGATGTTATTTCCCACCTTATGTGGATGTTGATTCCCACTTTATGTGGATGTTGATTCCCACTTTATGTGGATGTTATTTCCCACCTTATGTGGATGTTGATTCCCACTTTATGTGGATGTTGATTCCCACCTTATGTGGATGTTGATTCCCACTTTATGTGGATGTTATTTCCCACCTTATGTGGATGTTGATTCCCACTTTATGTGGATGTTGATTCCCACTTTATGTGGATGTTATTTCCCACCTTATGTGGATGTTGATTCCCACTTTATGTGGATGTTGATTCCCACCTTATGTGGATGTTGATTCCCACCTTATGTGGATGTTGATTCCCACTTTATGTGGACGTTATTTCCCACCTTATGTGGATGTTGATTCCCACTTTATGTGGATGTTGATTCCTACCTTGTGTGGATGTTGATTCCCACTTTATGTGGATGTTGATTCCCACCTTATGTGGATGTTGATTCCCACTTTATGTGGATGTTGATTCCCACCTTATGTGGATGTTGATTCCCACATCATGTGGCTGCCCACGTATGTGGATGTTGATTCCCACCTTACGTGGATCCCCACGTATGTGGACGAAGTCCTACAGGGCGGTTAGGCATGACTATAAGGGGAGGTTGGAGGTCATGTGCTATATATATTTATTCAATGTCCATGTTCAGTTTTGCGGATGCCCACAGTATGTGGATGCATACAGTACTTACATGTTTTCCATATTACATGGATGCACATACGATGTTGATGCCCACAGTATGTGGATGCCCATACTATGTGAATACTGCATTTGAATACCCAATGCAGATGCCATGAGTTATAAGTTTGAAATGAAGAACCATATGAAGATGTAACCACCTAACAAGTTTATCTTTTTCTTTGGCTGTAGCAGGCAGCTGGGATCCGTTCCCAGGCCGGCTACATGACATGTAACAATTTACATGTTTCTACATTATATTCGGAAGGGACAAATTGGCCGGTGTCCCGTCAGCTGTAGTCAAAGAAAAACTTAAACTAATCAATGCGTACCAATTGAAGTGCTTTGTTTTTGCAGCAAAAGGATAAATATCTGTGGCTCACTCTCACCAGATCGATGCAACTATTATTTGGACGTACATGATCGGCGGACGTACATGATCGGCGGACGTACATGATCGGCGGACGTACATGATCGGTGACGTACATGATCGGTGACGTACATGATCGGTGACGTACATGATCGGGAGTTATTGACTGCCCTACCCTTTCTAACCATGTTAAAACATAAATATATCTTACCAAGGTGTGCATATGGTGTGTGTCTTGACATGTTCTATGTTAGACATGTGTATATTCGACTAGGAAGAGAATTTTACTTGACATTTCAATACCGATCATGTACGTCATGTGACGTACATGATCGGTGACGTACATGATTGGTGATTATTGACTGCCCTACCCTTTCTGAACAAGGAAAAACATTAATAAACCTTACCTAGGTGTACATATGATGTGTGTCTTGACATGTAAGATGTTAGACATGTGTAGATGCGACTAGTAAGAGTATTTTACATGACATTTGAAATACCGATCATGTACGTCATGTGACGTACATGATCGGCCATTATTTATTGACTGTCTTAATTACCCTTTCTGACCATATATAAAACATAAATCAATCATAGCAAGGTGTACATATGATGTAGGTCTAAATATGTATAATCATAGACATGTGAAGCAGTGGGTAATGAGGACATGTTACATGACATTCCAAGCCGATCATGTACGTCATGTGACGTACATGATCGGTTACACATTGAGCCCCCCCCTCCGGCCCCTATACATATTTTGGGAGTTGTTTTTTTCTAATAAACTCCCGAAAGATACATTACAGCCTGTAGGTATGGTTGGGAGAGTTAAACATCGTAGTGCAGGGGGTAAAAGATAGGTTTTGTACTCTGCCGATCATGTACGTCTGCCGATCATGTACGTCCGCCGATCATGTACGTCACTTTTTTAGTTGCACTGATTTGGTGAGAGTGAGCCCTGTATGGTCAGGTGTATGATTATTGTGCTAAGCTTGCGGGAGCAGCGGGGTGCGTGTACGAGTCTGGTACATTTGTGGGGTGGGTCTTTGAGTATGGTGTGAAGTTTGCCTACCAGGTAGCTGATTACCTTATATTTAATACATGGGTTAATCTTTCGCTGGTTTGCAATTCTCAAATTGTGACTGCTTTAACCCAAAGTACTCATCAGGTACTAGATGGAGCAAAACAGCAAGCTGTGAACCAGTATGGGAAAGTCCCAGCTAACTTTATTAATAATCTAAATATCCTTTGTTTAATATTTTCAACACTTTGGATTAAAGTGTAAAGGTGTCACAGTACAAATTCACCCCCGGAATGGTGTATTCGTAAATAGAGCCAATGAAAAACGGTACTACTGTGCATATAATTAGTGGTAGGAGGCCTTAAATTTGTCACAGAATCATAATCTGCGGCCAAAATTGTTCCCAAAGGCCTTGGTAAAAAAAAAAGTTGGTTGTTGCCATGGTAACCCTGGGTAGTGCTTGGAGGGGTCCAAGGTCAAGGTCAAAGGTCGCTTGGCGCTTGTAAAATTTCTCCAATTTTGGTAAGTCAGTTTCCATGGCAACTAGCCCCAAACCAGAAATTTTGTCGTCTATTTGTACCGTGACACCTAGACTATATTTAGATACTATTGACAAAGTGTTCCTAATTATAAAAAGGCAGAAAACAGTGAAATAGTTCCATACCTTCAACATTCCCTATTAACAGCTCTGCTACTTCAATTTGGGTTTGCCAATCCTTCATTATTTCCCAGTTACTATATCATGATAAATAAATAGGCAAATGTCAACACCCATTAGTGGCCCCCCTTTTTTGTTTTACGCTGCTTTACTCGAATTTACAGACAAACAAATTTTTGCACATGATGAAGTTCCAGGCCATGAGGAATTTACCTGTTTAGGTCTGCATACAGCCTTAAGTCTTTGCATATATAAATCATCATAAAGCAGAACTATTATTAATGAGATTCTCTATAAAATCTGTCTCAATTTTCACTAACATCCTTGTAACGTGTAATTAACATGCTATAGACATATCATTAGGTAATATTCATATACATATTAAGTAAATGAATCATTGATACTATTTCTAGGATAGTAGTTGGCAGCCATCTTGAATTTTGACAGGGGTAAGTGACAAAAACAGTGCATAGTAGCTGCTAGATCCTGAGATTACAAGCATTGGCCTTGATAACTCTACAGAGCGACAAACCTTTAGATTCATAGGCTCTATTATGTACAAGAGGACATGGTATTTATGCAGAAATATTTTTGGATTGGTTCAAAAATACTTAATATTCATAGGGTAGCAGTAAACAGGTGGTAGTGCTGTCACTGGACAGCACTCCCAGTAAACACCCTACGTAGTTCCAACGTAGCTCAGAGGTTTCTCTAGGTAGATGTCCAACCAAAAGGTTTGAAATTGGTAATTTTGGAAGGTTTGTAGACGTCAAAACGTTAAGGTTTATTTACGTTCAACAGACATGGACGTCTGATTTACGTTAATCAACCTCATTCAGACGTAATAAATCTACATAGATCTACATTAAAAGACATAGCTTTTCAACTTCAATTGGGTAGATGACTTTTCCATGTTACACTAGGTGGCAGCACTATCAATTATGGAGAGAATATTACAGCTCTTTAACAGATCTACCACATTCAAGCAGGGTGATGTACGCACATGGTATCCATAAACACGAGAGTGCCCCCCCCCCGGGAGCTGCACATCCATATCAGAAAAAATTCAAGTACCCCCCGGGAGTGGTGGGCACGTTTAACTACCATATTGTCGCATATAGGTACCCGGGCAGCTATTTATTCCTAATCTAATCAGGCAGCTATTCAAGGCCCGGCAGTTATTGTTATAGGCCCACGTACCCCCCCCCCCCTTCCACCCAAGGAAAAAGAGAGCTCATAAGGCATTTGATAGCAACACCAACTTGTAGGCCTATTCAAAGACGGTATATTCTAAAACAAACACCACCCCCTACCAACAGGTATAGGCTATACAATGTAATAAGAATCACATTAAAAAGCCCCTTTCAAAACAGGCACCTATTCAAAACCCGGCACCTATATGCGACAATACGGTATGCTATGGGAGCCTCTCGCTGCTACACTCGGGAGGGGTCGGAATTTATATGCCCCCCCCCCAAACCCACCACCCCACCCCCCTGTAACTAATAAATAATCACTCCCTTAATGTGGACCCTTAGTGAGATAGAATCTGGTGATCTGGCCCTTTGGTAGAAAAAAAGAAAATCTAGACGTCAAATATGAATTCTCCTGAGGTGGGGGCGTAAAAAATTGTGACTCCTCTTAGGGGGGGGGGGTAAAAATGTAAGCCCCTTTTTAGGAAAAAAGCCTGCGCGTTACTATAGTTCAAAGGGGGGGGGGGGCGAAAAATTGTCACCGCCTTCGGCAAGGGGGGCCGCGATATGTTCCCCGCGCTCTCGAGGGGGGGGGGGGGTAACAAAATTTCGCCCCTCCGCGCGAAATCTCACCACCCCCCCCTGTAATTAATAAATGAACACTCCCTAAACTGCCGATAATAGGGCCCTTTACTCTAAGTTGTCAACTGCAGCCAAGAGGGAAAGTGATATACGCACGGCGGCCGTGCGTATAGCGCCACTATACGCACGCCCGTCGTGTGTATAGCACTACTATACACACGCCCGGCGTGTATACAGTCCTACTGTACGCACGCCCGGCGTGTGTATAAGACCACTATACACACGATGAAATTTTCCTCAGAAAAAATACTGTAAGTGTAAACCAAACTAAAACCAAAGTTCCAAGTTCTTGTCAATTCTACTGAATAAAATTATTATTTTTCGCACACAATTGAGTCTGATTGTTCGAGGTGCTTTGAAAACATTCATTTTACATTTTTTATAGAATCTTAAAATTGAGGTACCGGGTAGGCCTAGGCCATTGCATTTTATAGCCGTGTATGGTGCCATTCTACACACGATGGGCGTGTGTAGAATGACACTATGTACACGGTCCAGTGTTTAAAGTGGAACTAAGTCACAAATGTGTAGGCCTGTAGCAGCCATGTGTACTATTTTCTTGTACACACGACGGCCGTGTGTATTGCTTTGTTGTACACACGCCCGCCCTATGTAGGGATAACACCCCAGCGCCAATTTCCGCGGGGCCGTATCTGTCACCATAGTAAACGCAATAATTCTATTTGCTATTCTCGGACACTTTCCCTTGGTCAATTTTAACCATACTTGGCCATCTTATGTAGAAATGTCCAAGGATTCAGAATCTGTGAGTTATTTCAATGTAGACCTAGGGGTTGAGGACATAGACTGTCATTTCCGAAAGGGTATTGAAGCACATCCAGATAGGTTTTTGTAAATACATCAAAATATGATATGTTAATACCATGCTTAATACTTGGTCAATTTTAAAGTTTGACCCCTCTATTTGAAGCTTGAAACTTGACTGTTTACTGTGGATGAGGAAAAAATAGAATTTATGAACAGGGTCCTGTTTCTCCACAAATATGCGTGTATCGCTAGCCATGTATTGTTCACTTATACACACGACCACACGGCCGCCGTGTGTATTAGAACACCACACACAAGCCAGCCGTGTGTGTAGTCCCACTATTACTATACACACGCCAAACTTGCCAAAGGTCCAAAACATATTTTTTCGACCCCCCCCCCCCCCACACTCTCAAAGGGGGCCATTTTTTTGGGCCGTGTGTCTAGCATCACTGTACACACGACGGCCGTGCACATAGGCATTTAGTACACACGGCCGTCGTGTGTATTAAAAGCCTATTTACACGGCCGTCGTGTGTACAAGAACACTGTACACACGGCGGACGTGCGTACACGGCGGACGTGCGTATACCGCTAGCCCGCCAGGAGAGGCAAAAACAGTTGTGCTGTGACCACGGGAGGATACTTTGTGAATTTTCCTGTGCGGGAGCGTCTTTGAATGGCCCTCCCGACGTGAGAATCTTACAGACCTGGGAACTTCTGAGGCACAAGTCAGGTATGGTTACTCTATGAATCCGAAAGGGCAAGTCTCAAAGTATCATTTCTTGAGCAGCAAAGGTCCTGAGATTGCCACCGCGCACCGCGCGCACAAACATGAATTGCAATGTCAAATATTCGGAAACGTACCGACGCCCTCCCTACAATTGGAGAGGCGCGCAGAGCCCTGTCTTATTATATATCTAGCTTGGTCTTTGGTAGAAGTGCTGACTCGTGTTTGTTTACATTCGTGGGGTCGCCATTTTGAGTTTCGCGCAGGTCACGTGACCCTAGATATGCTTTCCTGCCTCCGGAGGCACGAGTCAGAGAGCTCCGCAAAACGTTGGGAACGGCTCGTCAATTTTATACCTCTTGCTACTCGAGCCGGCTCGCCGTCGCTGGGGCTTGCCGTACTTGGGGACTTTGCCTTAGCTCAGGCTCTGGCGTAGTAATCTCTTGTATCCGACCGCACCACCTCCCAATAATAGTGCTATAGCCCTATATGATATAGTACAATGTTTACTTCACATTTCTTTTACACCTTTTATAATTTTATCTGTTATTATACCTTGTATTAATGACTCAACAATATGGAACTTATGAAGGGTTAAACCTAGTGGCGCTGTTGGGCGCTATTCGCCAATCGGCGCTATTCGTCAATCTCCAGTGCGCTGTATACAAATTGGTGCGAGATTGTAATCAAGTAGTTTGATATAGATGGAGATTATTGTATCTTTGCCTATTTTTGGGGATGGATCTATATTATTCATCAATCATCATGGCGCCGCTGTTATGTTTCAACTAATTTGGTTTTAATTGATTAAACAACTTACAAATTAAACAGGTACTCGCACATTCCCTGAGATTTGTATTCCGCGCAGATTGGTATTCTGCGCAGCTCACCTTGTGAGTTGTATGGTTTCCTCAAGGCGGCGCCACGGGGATTTTCCCGCTTCAACATTGGGTGGGTGCATGGTGCGGGTCAGGGTGGGGTCGCTCGTTCTGACTCTTGCGAGAGCTTCCATAAAGTATGTACGCATTTTTCTCCCAGAAAACAGATCCCCTCTCCATGTTGCATTATGTAGTGATCCCCCCTTAAGTAAATCACTTTTGAATGTGAGAACTCCACAATTAATCCAACCACTAAAATCCAGTTTAAATATTTTTCTCCAAAATCATGAAAATGCGTACATAAAAGAGTATGCAAAATTTTCTCACCCCCCGGTTGCCACGCCCATGGTGGGGGGGGGGGACATGTCCTTGGGCCATTCAAATATTACGTAACAGCATAGGGGGGGGGGTCATGAAGTTTGTTACAAAGTGTTACAGGGGGGAGGGGGGGGGGTCTAGCTAAGTGTTACATAACAATTTTCAAAAAAATATATATACAAGAAAGAAATCTCTAATTTTGGAAAATGCACCACCATCTAACAGCAAGGTCTCAGCAACATTATGTTTCTCTCACCTCATCTCTGTAATATTGTATACAAAATTTTGGCCCTCCCCCCTACCTGCCCTGCCAAAAAAAGGTAGGTAGGCCTATTGGTTTTCTGAAATGGACTCATCTCCTGATTCCGATCTGATTTTGGAACACTGGACAGGGTAGAGGAGGCACAACCTCAGGTGTCCCCTAGTATAATAACAAGGATATTAACTTTCTTTTGTACTAAGGGAGTGGTCATTTTTTTACAACAGTGGGGGGTCGGTGGATTGTCGCACGAGCGGGTCAAAATTTGTTTGGTCCCCTCCAGGCAGGTTGAAATTGAGCGCAGCCGACCCCTTTGAGCTATAGTAACGCGCAGGCTTTTCCGCTAAAAAGGGGTGTAATTTTTTTGGTCTCCCCTTCAAGAGGGGTCCAACATTTTTTGGTCCCCTCCATTCAAGGGGTCCAAATTTTGTTTGCCCCCCCCCCCCCAAATCCACCGACCCCCCCTGTTGTTAAAAAATGACCACTCCCTAAGGAGGTTATAATTGTGTTGGTAGGGGGGGGGACAATCAGTTTCACCTGGTTTCAGACTTTGAGGAAATCTATATCCTACACCTGTGGTCTGTCTGGGTTCATTTATTAGTTACTGGGAGAGGTGGCTTAAAAATTTCAGACCCTCCTGAGGGGGGGGGGCGTAAAAAAGTCTGACCTCCTTGAGGAGGGGGGCGCATAAACATTATGCCCCTTTTTAGCCAAAAGGCTCTACGCTACTATAGTCCAAAGAAGGGGGGGCAAAAAGTATTTGAGGGGCGAGGGGGGGCAAACAATCTTCCATGCACTGTCAAGTGGGGGGGGGGGATAAAAGATTTTCACATCTCTGCGAGAACCCAGTAAACAAAATAAAATTACAGTGGCGTAGGAAAAGGGGGGGCCAGGGGGGCCCGGGCCCCCCCAATCACAGAGGAGGGGGGGCCTGAATATGTTTGGGCCCCCCCAAAATTTGTCAAGACCCAGTGATATAATACACACAATTTCCAAGTCTTAACTACCCCGCATAGGGAAAAGTGGGGGCAGAGGGGCCTGGGCCCCCAATCAGAACTAAACTGAACTCAAATACTACTTTTCTATACAATTTCAATACAAGTGTGTATACGTTACATTATGTGTAAAAGCCAATACTTAAAGTTGGTTGGAGTGGGCCCCCTGGGCCCCCCCCAATGAAGATTTGCTTCCTACGCCTCTAAATTATTTATTTAAAGGCTCAAATCTCTGACCTATGTTGTTTTGGCTATTTCTGGCCCTTTTCAGGCTTATAGCCCTACAGAATAACCAGTTTTGCACAAACTTTAAAAAAATTTGGTATATGTGAGAAAACATCCCAACAATTCGGGATTTTTCTTTTTTTTGTGTATTGGCCCAATATTTTTCGTTTTTAGGCCCTCCAAAGGCCTAAAAACCCTTAAAAACGTCAAAAACCCTCTAAATGACATGTTTTACATGTCTCCCATGTCTACTAAGACAGTAACAGCCTATCCCTAATATCATTTTCTATTAGGCCTATGGTATAGTCAATTGATTCACAAGGATTTCACTAGATATGTACCATATTTTTTTCTCCACAGCCATTTAAGTATATATTGTCAGCAAAATTTTCAAATGTCCTTTCATTTTGATACCACCATACAGTAAATAAACAAGATCCAAAGAGTATCCCTTGTACCCCAGATCGTGAGGTAACTATTGTGTCTTTTGCCAGAAAAAAGAAATTTTGAAAAAAATCGAATATTCCAGCCTCCAGGACCAAATGTGTATTGTGATACTTATTTTGGTCCCGGAGTCACCCTCTTATTTTAGTCTTGGAGTCACTCGCCTTGCTGATAATAGTATTAAAACCCACACAGAATTGTTAATATCCTATATATTTTAGTTATCTTTAGTGCCACCGCTTCCTATCCACCCCTGTAATGCTCTAAACCAGAAATCTGACGATTCCACTAATTTAACCTACATTTATACAATATCTTATTTTGGTCCCGGAGTCACCTGGGTGACTCCGAGAATGAAATAAGGTGAAATAGTCGCTTTTTAGGCCAGTACTGTGCCAAGTAGGTTCAGAGAAGGATCCTAATGGTCCATATTTCCTAAAGTATATACCATCAGGATATTGTAGAGTGATTTTGACAACTAATTAAACCATTGTGAGTGAACTAGAATAAAATGAGAGTATGTTTTTAAAATTTTAATATTTTTGATAAATCTTCAATATTCATCGAGCTGTATCTCAAAAACTATTTTTCGGAGGGTATCCATTCTTGGTATGCCTTAAGATATATGTTGTCCCAGTTTGTAAACAAAGTTATTAGTTGCTGTTATGTACTTTAAGACATTATGTACATAATCACCTTATTTTGCTCTCGGAGTCACCCGACAACGGACAATCGAGTTCATGAGGCAATAAAAAATGAACTGCTAGGGTTAGAGATGTATCAAAAAGTGTTTCAAGGAGCCGAGATATATACCTTTCAATAATATGAACTTGTTTAAATATATTAAGAACTTTCTGATTTGTCCTTCCTCTCTCCTAAAACAACATAAGTCAGGAGTTTAAGCATAATTTTATAATGTTATATAACATTAAATAACGTTTCTCTAAGGCTCGTTACTATGGCATAACGTTAAACAAAGATTTAAAAGGTTATTTTGACTTAAAATAACGTTTTTTTTGTTAGCTGGGAAATCTCACCAGCCCCCCTGTAAATAATAAATGAACACTCCCTTAGTGTCTGTCTTGTGTCGTATCATCCTAGTTTGATTCAACCCACTGGTTTTGCATTTGAGGGGACATGAGCATGGCATATTTTCATTGAAATAACAGAAATTTAAAGGTTGAGAAATAATAAAGAGAACCAAGTAATACACATAGGCCTGCTTTCAGACAGAGGCCTGTGAATACAACTCATAAAATGATGTTGGGGGGGGGGGTATAGGCCTGTGTTACCTAATTATGGAGGGGGGGTCTGGCATTTTGTGACAGTGTGTTACAAGGGGGGGAGGGGGGTCAAAAAGTGACCAAAATTGTGTTACGTAATATTTGAATGGCCCCTTGTACATATATCACCTCATCAGAATCATCCTTAGTAGGAGCTATGTACTACAATATATTGGACTTGCCACAATAAACCTGGATTATGGTTGGTCGATCCCAATGAATTAAAGTGTTCAGAATTCCACCATTTTTTTTCCGTAGCAACCCTAAATCATTTGAAAACGGAAAATGAAAAGAAAAATAGGGGGTCCCAAGCTACCTTTGGAAATATGGAATTTGGAAAAAAAAAGTATTTTAATTTTACATTTAAAAAAACACGAAAATAATAAAAAAATTCCTAGAATTTTATTTTCTATCGACTGATAACCACAGAATTCTAAGACATCACACAATGAACAAAAGGATATATACCTTTATTCTAGAAATAATTTTGGGGTTTTATCACTTTGCATTCTGGGTAAAAATGTCATCTTTCGAAGAAGAGTAGGAATACAAACTTTTCTCAGAAAATTGCTCAGATCATTTGCCCGTGAATAAGAGTAATTTTGATATGTGGTCCCGTGCATAAGTTGAGTGTTTTGGCCCTTTGAGATAAAAAAGTAATGGAAAAATGGACTAAATCAAATCAAATCTTTGAAGCATTGCATTATGGGTAAATTGCCATCAATCTGCATATAAAATGATCTTGTCAATTAGGTTTGGGTATATTCAAGTAATTCATTCACTTTTATGCTCCTTTAAACGCCATTTATTACTTCATTAATGAATGTTCCAGAAGAACCATAAAACTTCCCAAAATGCCTGTACTTATAACATCAAAATATAAAGTGCTCTTAAATGTTCAATTTTGATCAAAATCATCCAATTATTTTTCTCGAGTATAGAGAATTGTCCCGAGCATATGCTCACCAAAAATGGCATTATTCTGACATATCTAACCTATGTGCGCAGAAAGATGCGCAGTAGTCCACTCTGCAATGGGCACGACCCACCTTAACTCTACTCATCTTGTGTCTCCTTGAATCAGTTTATAAGCATAGCCCAAACAGCTTTCTAACACTGTCTAGACTGCCATATTGTGAAATCCCATTAAAATTTAGGTTCTGCTTAGTATATCATTCTTCTATTCTACACTTCAGCTGATATTTATATATACCGTATTCGACGTAATAAGTGCCCCGGGCGCCTTTAAAATTATTTTGTATGATGTTTTAGTACTTAAGAGTTTATATGTCTCCAAATTCATCACTGGTTTAGGGAGGTGACCGAAAATAGGGCATCATAGTTCAACTGTGGGGGGTACTTTCGGCCACCAGGCAGAATTTATGCCTTTAAAATCTAGGCACATTAATTCCCAGCAAGAACAAGAAAGCTATAATAAATGAACAACCCTCACCACGAGGTTGGTGAAATTTTGTCTTTAATTTTTATTACACATTGGTTCAAATGGCTTTATTGAATTTCAGACAGCTAGAATATATTAACAGAAAGTATAGATCTAACACATAGGACTCAGATATGCAAGTCAGCATGATTTATTCATGACCCCCGAGATATCAAAGTACAGGGCTGTAAATGTTCAGATTAAAATCTGAAATCAGATCATTGGGTCTTCAGACTGGTCATTCTTGCGATTCATCCAGATACAATAAGAAATCTGGTTTAACTTTATATATGGGGGAGGGACTTGACAGAGTTTATAGTTCAGGGTCCTGTTTCTAACACAGATTTTATAGTTCAGGGTCCTGTTTCTAACACAAAGTTTATTGTTCAGGGTCGTAGTTCTAACACAAAGTTTATAGTTCAGGGTCCTGTTTCTAACACAGATTTTATAGTTCAGGGTCCTGTTTCTAACACAGAGTTCATAGTTCAGGGTCCTGTTTCTAACACAGATTTTATAGTTCAGGGTCCTGTTTCTAACACAAAGTTTATAGTTCAGGGTCCTGTTTCTAACACAGATTTTATAGTTCAGGGTCCTGTTTCTAACACAAAGTTTATAGCAAAGATCAATGGGTCTTCAAATTGGTCATTCTTGCGATTCATCCAGATCCAATAAGAAATCTTGTTTCACTTAATATATGGGGGAGGGACAGAGTTATAGTTCAGGGTCCTGGTTCTAACACAGAGTTACAGTTCAGGGTCTTGTTTCTAACACATAGTTTACAGTTCAGGGTCCTGTTTCTAACACAGAGTTTACAGTTCAGGGTCCTGTTTCTAGCACAGAGTTTACAGTTCAGGGTCCTGTTTCTAACACAAAGTTTACAGTTCAGGGTCCTGTTTCTAACACCAAGTTTATAGTTCAGGGTCCTGTTTCTAACACAGAGTTTATAGTTCAGGGTCCTGTTTCTAGCACAGAGTTACAGTTCAGGGTCCTGTTTCTCCCACTGAGCGGTCAGCTCCTCCGTGTGCACCACCTGGTGGGGCACCTTCAGCACCGGGTGACGCGCCATCTTCTCCATGGCCGACTGGTGCCGCACCAACACCGGGTTAGGGAGCCGCATCTTGTTGAGCTGCGGCTGTGAATTTGGTGGCCGCCGGGCCGACTCCTTCACTGCCTGCCAGCTGTCGGCTGAAGCAGAACACATAATGTAACTAACTTAGAAGTAGGCATTGACAAAAAGCACATTCCTGGTTGTCTTAACACCTACTTAAATATATTCTATTGGCATTGATTAAAAGATTGAGCTGAGAAAGGGATAAAAAGGATTCCTTGTTCGCGAGAAAGACAATACTTTTATATGGTTCACAGATAGTACATTAAAGTAGGAAGACTGGCCTGAGAAATTACTGTTGATATACCAGAAAAAATACTGTTGTTAGATAATGACAACTTGCTATGTTTACCTTTATCTGGCAGGCGAGACATGCCCTTGGCTGCCCCCTGCTGCACGCACAACATCACCGCCACACTCACAACCAGCAGGAACTGGCACATATCCTGCCACATATACAAGGGTATCAATTATATAACCTGCATCCTGCCACATATACAAGGGTATCAATTATATAACCTGCATCCTGCCACATAAACAAGGATATCAATTATATAACCTGCATGTATCCTGCCACATAAACAAGGATATCAATTATATAACCTGCATCCTGCCACATAAACAAGGGTATCAATTATATAACCTGCATCCTGCCACGTAAACAAGGGTATCAATTATATAACCTGCATCCTGCCACATAAACAAGGATATCAATTATATAACCTGCATCCTGCCACATAAACAAGGATATCAATTATATAACCTGCATCCTGCCACATAAACCAGGATATCAATTATATAACCTGCATCCTGCCACATAAACCAGGATATCAATTATATAACCTGCATCCTGCCACATAAACCAGGATATCAATTATATAACCTGCATCCTGCCACATAAACCAGGATATCAATTATATAACCTGCATCCTGCCACATAAACAAGGATATCAATTATATAACCTGCATCCTGCCACATAAACAAGGGTATCAATTATATAACCTGCATCCTGCCACATAAACAAGGATATCTATTATATAACCTGCATGTATCCTGCCACATAAACAAGAATATCAATTATATAACCTGCATCCTGCCACATAAACCAGGGTATCAATTATATAACCTACATCCTGCCACATAAACCAGGGTATCAATTATATAACCTGCATCCTGCCACATAAACCAGGGTATCAATTTTATAACCTGCATCCTGCCACATAAACAAGGATATCAATTATATAACCTGCATCCTGCTACATAAACAAGGATATCAATTATTTTTTTCATGTGTAGAAATTTGTTTCGAAATACACTTATGTTAAGGAGCTAATATAAAGAGAGTGGGAAATCTAAAAGATGCCAGTTCCAACAATAACCAAATGTAGGTCTAATGGCAGTAAAATTATTTTCTTTACATGAGGCAAAGTATGTCAAGTATTAGCACGTAAGGTAAATTTAAACTCTTCCACTGATTGAATGATATACACTGATAATCACCATTTATTACATACGCCTATTTAGTGAGTTTCAATTTTAACATGCTAAACCTATTTTGTGACATCTACAGCTGTTATGAAATTATCATCATCAAATAACCACCCCTCTTTGATACTTTCACCACAAACATTTATAACACCCAACAATTGCTGATCTTTACAATTGAAGTCACAGTCCACACCAGCTTAACCCTTTAAGGACGGGATAATGCCTTAATGCATCATGCCTTGGTCGTCATGATGCATGAATGCATTCCTGGCAACTAACTCACCAGTGCTGAATTCAAGCATCATACCGACCCTATGGGTGTAAGACTCTCCCAGAGGGTCGTCATAATGCACCAATGCAGCCACGGCGATGCAGCCCCAAGTTACTCCCGGGGGCTGCAGTGGTGCATTATGACGACAAATGTCATCTTTTAGCTACATCCGTTGAGTTAATTGGTCTCTACTGTGTAACATTATTGATCAAATATCGTTTAAACACTGACCTTCATGGTGCTAATTGTATGTATACCTCAGTGCTCAACTTTGGTAGATGGTTGTAGGTTTGTGGGCTGTAGAGAAGTGACCCTTGTGTGTACCTCCCATGCTGCCCATACACCCTGCATCAGGGTGGGGTGTGGGGGGGGGGGGGGGGGGGGGCTGGTACAGGACCCTCCTATACCCCCTACAGAGGCCCCCTATCTGTAAGCTATAGGTCTGTCAGTTCTAAGGATGCACAGTTGTGTGCTGGTTAGGGAGTGATAATTTTTTAACAACAAGGGGGGGAAGTGGGTTTCCGCGCGGAGCGTGCAAAATTTTTTAACACCCCCCCGTCAAGGGGGCAACATTTTTTACCCCCCCCCCTAAGGGCCAAAAATCGGCTCGCGCGCGGGCCCTTTGAAGCATAGTAATGCACGGGCTTTTTGCCTCAAAACAGGTTAAATTATTTTGACCCCCCCCAAGAGGGGTCCAATTTTTTTTGCCCCCCCCGGATCAAGGAGTCCAAATTCTTTTGGCCCCCCCAAACCCACCACCCCCCCATTATTAAAAAATGATCACTCCCTCAGGTCACTCAAAAAATACTGGTTTCTCATCACTGTACAGGTCAGCACCGTACTCTGCTCTCTCGAGCTCCCTCTGTCTTTATCTTTCCCTCTCTGTCCCGCTGCTGGTGTCTCGGCCATGTGTCTTTCTCTGTGTGTGCATGTCTGTGTCCATCTGTCTCTGTCTCTCTATCTCTGTCTCTGTCTCACTCTCTGTCTCCCTTCTGTCTTACTGACTCTGTCTGCTCCTTTGTCTCAGTGTCTCACTGTTTCTGTCTCACAGTCTCTGTCTCACTTCTGTCTCACTGTCTCTACTCCCCTTTTGTCTCACTGTCTCTGTCTCACTGTATTTCTCCCACTGTCTGTCTCCCGCGTTTTGTCACTGTCGCTGTCTCACTCTCTGTCTGTCTCCCTGTCTCTGTCTACCCCTCAATCTCACTCTTTCAGTCTACCCCTCTGGCTCTCTGTCTCTGTCTCACTGTCTCTGTCTCACTGTATTTCTCCCACTGTCTGTCTCCCCTTTGTCACTGTCGCTGTCTCACTCTCTGTCTGTCTCCTTGTCTCTGTCTTCCCCTCAATCTCACTCTTTCAGTCTACCCCTCTGGCTCACTGTCTCTGTCTCACTGTCTCTGTCTCCTTTCTATCTCACACTCTCTGTCTCACTCCCTCTGTCTACCTTGCTTACTTCCTGTCTCATGGCCTGTCTCTCCCAGTTTATTTCTTGGTCTCCCCCCTGCCTCACTCCCTCTTTCTGCCCCTCTGTCTTACTCTCCCTGTCTGCCCCTTACTCTTTATTTTCCCATCTCTGTCTCTCGGTCTGTCCCTCCACCTTCCTTTTCTCTCTCTGTTTCTCCATATCGGTCTCTCAGAGTGTCTCTCTGTCTTATCCCTTTTTCCTCCTCTCTCACTCTCTGTTTTTATCCCCCTACTACATTCGACTCCCTCTTAACGACAATCCTTCTAAAGCAATATGAATAGTCCCAAACATACTACAATATATAGACAATTCCTTCTAATGCAGCCACCCCGTGGGGGGGGGGGGGTTGGGGTACTCAAATTTATTTACCCTTGCCTTGAGGGATTTTGTTGAAAGGGGCCTATGTGTTCGAAAATTTTGCGGAAAACCACCTCTTGATTCATACAATTCTGGTCAAAAGTGCCTCTGTTTAGAGAAATTTGCTGAAAATTGAACCTCACTTGGAGGAATTTCGGTCAAAAGTGACGTTTTTTTGATTTTTTTGCATGAATTTCGGTGAAAATTCGAAAAAGTGACCCTTGGCCAGAGGGATTTTACTGAAAACTGACCCTTGGCTAGAGGGATTTTGCTGAAAACTGACCCTTGGCTAGAGGGATTTTGCTGAAAACTGACCGTTGGCTAGAGGGGTTTTGCTGAAAACTGACCCTTGGCTAGAGATTTTGCTGAAAACCACCCTTGTCATCCGCACACCAGTGTATACAAAATATACCAAGTGCCCCCCCCCCCCCCCCCGGGTGTGGGTTATGTACACAGCTCCGGGTACCTGTGGTGTGGACGGGGTATAGCGGCTGGTCATGCTGCTGGGTGGCTCCACCAGCTGTTACCACTAACCCTGGTGTATGAGCTTATATAACCTGCCTAACCTGCCATAGCCTCTACCATAGGCCCCTATCTGCCTAATAGGCCAAATAACTTAAAAGTTTGTTTCTTTTTCGCTTTCAAGAGATAAACGCTGAAACTAGCCCCAAAATGGGGAAATGCAAAAATGTAAATAAAACAAAAATTGGCAGGCCGGGTCTGGTTTGTCCCACCATGTTACCAATTGTTTTTTGGACATAGGGAGTGAATTTGAGGGGGAGCAACAAAATTTGGACCCCTTTATAGTAAAAAAGCCTGCATGTTACTATTGCTTCGAGGAGTCGGGTGCACTCCAATTCAAATTGCCTGTTGTTTAAAACTACGCCAGATACTGTTTAATGCTGTTCTTAAAGTGTTAACTGCTCCGGAGAAGATCCATCTCATCGTGAGGCATGGGGTTACAGGCTACCAGACCACGTGACATGGGGTTACAGGCTACCAGACCACGTGACATGGGGGTACAGGCTACCAGACCACGTGACATGGGGGTACAGGCTACCAGACCATGTGACATGGGGTTACAGGCTACCAGACCACGTGACATGGGGGTACAGGCTACCAGACCACGTGACATGGGGTTACAGGCTACCAGACCACGTGACATGGGGTTACAGGCTACCAGACCACGTGACATGGGGGTACAGGCTACCAGACCACGTGACATGGGGGTACAGGTTACCAGACCACGTGACATGGGGGTATACAGGCTACCAGACCACGTGACATGGGGTTACAGGCTACCAGACCATGTGACATGGGGTTACAGGCTACCAGACCACGTGACATGGGGTTACAGGCTACCAGACCACGTGACATGGGGGTACAGGCTACCAGACCATGTGACATGGGGGTACAGGCTACCAGACCACGTGACATGGGGGTACAGGCTACCAGACCACGTGACATGGGGTTACAGGCTACCAGACCACGTGACATGGGGGTACAGGTTACCAGACCACGAGACATGGGGGTACAGGCTACCAGACCACGTGACATGGGGTTACAGGCTACCAGACCCCAAGGCAATAGTTTTTCCTTTGGTATGATTACATCACTATGGCAACTGTAGCCATGTGGCCAACTGTGTTTAAGGCTCATTTTGAGGGAAAATACAGTAGGAGGGTTAAGCGTCTTTTGTAATAACTTATCAAATTTGATCCTGGAGTTTGGTCAAACTGGGAATATGCATCAATTTATGTTGTTCCAAGTGCCATCCTTGATAGTCAAGAGCTATTCCCAGGCAGGGGGCAGGCCTGTAACATAACCTTTTTGATTGTTAAAATGATGAAGCACTGGAGCAATGCTGCAATTTTGTACTTTCAGCTTATTAATTTGTTTAAACAATATTTATATATCTAGGGTACGCCCGAAGCTGGCGTTAGACGAGGCACATGAGAAGTCCACTGCTTGACCGTGTACTGAACTAGGGGGAGGAGGGGCCACTTATAGTGGGTGATATCCCGCCCTTTCTAGACTTTGCTGAGTCCCTGGACAACAAACACACCTGTAGAGGGATAGGGGGGGGAGTGTTGTCTACTTAGGGTAGTATAGGAGGCCGGATTTCCGCTAATCTACAATTAGGTTCAATAAAATCAAAACAAAACTAGATCCAAATTGTGCTGTAATATGGTTTATTGTCATCATTGTACAGAGGGATATAATCAAGACCCAAGAATTTGACGAAACCTCCTACTGGGGGGTCGTAATTCTCAATTATAGGTGTTAGTTCATTAACATCAGATACCACCACCTCACACCATTTAAACAACCTATTCAAAAGGTCATTTAGGAGCAGCTTACCATATTTTTCATATCAACACTTTCAGAAGTCAGCTTAGCTAACAAAAAAACATTATTTTACATCAAAATAACGTTTTAAATTTTACATAGCGTTTAGTAAAGAGCCTTAGAAAAACGTTGACATATAATGTTATATAACGTGATAAAATGGTTTATAACGTTATTTGTTCACTGGGAGGTTTATGGTGGTCATTTCTGATGTACAAACAACCCTGGAGTTGATAAACCCAACCTTGGAACATTCATGGGTGCTCCCATCTGAGAGATGTCCTTCCTCCTAATGCCCCTCCACAGTTTTATCTATTAAGTTTCTCTTTGGTGGCTTCGCCAAATCCTCTGATATTAACTATGCTGTATTGTATCTGACCATCCACCTGTGTCACAGAGTACTAGTGTGCATTTACTCTTTAATATATCATTTTAAAAGAGCTGGTGTAAATATAATTAAAACAGTTATGAATTTTAAAATCACTACAACAATACGGTTCTAAAGATTACATTCATGTGACCCTTTACAGGATGACATGGTGCTTTACTGTGCTATACCCTTTGTAATTCTGATTTGATAATTCTGCCCTGGTGAGTAATTTGTCATTGCTGCATGTATGGATCATGCAGACCTTCGACTCCTGAAAGTTCAGAATGACGAGTTACTCTCCTCACTGCGTTGGTACATGGTGACAGCAAGTGTATCTTTAAGGCAACATGCCATCCATAAAGTGTTAAGTCTACTAAACCTGATGAGGTTCCATGCAACAAATGGCACCTGTGCGACTCTCTGCACATGTACATTGTCCTTGTTCACATGTCCTTGTCTATCATCACTTCCAGCACCTGCCACCAAGTGAAACAAGACCGCAAACCATGATACAGTCTAGGCTGAGAATCTGTAATTTCACCAATTATATTTTTTTCCTTCAGTGATACAAATCTGGCCACAGTATTCTGGTTTGGGTGGTGGGTGGTAGCACTCTTCAACTTCCACATAACACATGATCTTACATCTTCTTGTGGTTCAGGATCATAGCCTACATGGTTATGAGACATGTGGTTTATCTTGTGGTGCTACTCCCAAGGTGGTGTACTGCCCTAACTTGCAATATCAACTTTGAGAAGTGAAACAATAAATACTTTATATATTCATGTAATAACACCACACTACAGTATTACAGTAATTTCTGATTAATGGCATACATAAGGCCAAAAAAGAAAAAGGTGTGTTTCAGGCAACCTGGTCCAAGTGAGAAAACAGGACTGAACCCCCCTCCCAATCTTAAGGTGATTTTGTTGTTGTTGCAAATACTTATCAGACATTCACAGGAAAGTCGACCCTGAAATATAGTAGTTCCCACTATGATCCACAATTTGGTTCATAAGTCACTATCATGAATGGTTCCTACATGTAACTATATTCCAGTCCGTAGTCTATACTCTTTCCTCTTCATAACAACCACCTACCTACACTCATTTCAAACCATGCTGCCTGAAACACCCATTTTCTTGTCTAATAGAAATAACAACATAAAAAAAGTGGAAAAAAAAGATCGTTCATGCATGACTCTGATGTTGCTTTTCCGTTATTTATCAAAGAGTCACTAGAGACCATTGTCCAATCACCACTATAAAAAACAATATAAATGAGGAAATATTGCTGTGAAATAAGTGAAAGTGTGGTTATGTGTCCATGAAAAAACTTCTGCTTGATATGGTGAGTGGACAACAAGTGTAACTGTTACAGAAAAAAATGTGTTAAAAATGTGTTCTTATTGTACTAGCGTTTGAAGCAATGATCTCTAACATCTGGAGGAACCAACTTAACCAAGCGGCCGATGAGCCTCATTTGTCATTCTCAGTTAGCCATATCCACCAGAATCATTGGGCAATATAGTGGTACAGTGCTACATATCTGCACATCTACCAATCTAATCTGTCCATAGCAGGGGTTGTACATGGGGTAGACCTTTACAGACCACTAGGTACAATAAGTCATGTATTGGTCATGTTAACTTACAATGCAATAAACTCAAAATCTATAAGAGAATCATCTCATGTTAATCGGCTGGCAACATAGCATTCACTATTTCTTGTGTCTAGAGACTGCATCTGTGTTTATACAAAACTATATCCAGCGTGCTACATATCCATTTTAGGGGTGACTGCATTAGAGGGACTCATATAGAAGCAAACAGTTGGGAGAATAAGGTAACATAATTCCCATAATAGAATAGTAAATCTATTTCAGAAAAGAAAAAGAAACTATAATCATCCTGGGATAGAACCTATCTGTAGACCTCAGATATTTACCCCAGAACAACAATCCTTGGGTTGGAAAAGGGATAAAAAGCCATTACAATTGGATGGTCTTTGACCGGTGGCATCTTTGACCGGGTGACATCTTTAACCAATGCACAATGATTTGATTTTTTACAGGGGGAAGGGGGCCGGAAACAGGATAATTATGAGGTATACATGCTAAGACATAATGAAGAAATGATATCTGTTTTACTATGTTAAAATAATGTTTTACTAAATTGTCAAAGACGTCACAACAAAACAATGTTAATAATAGTAAATGAACTTTTCCCACTAATTTCTTTGTATATAGGCCCCATTTCAGCGATTATAACCTTTGCTGGTCAAAGATGTCACCTGGTCGATCTCATGAGATACAGCCATTGTAACAATTTTTCTTATTGTGAATTTATTGTTAACATTTGTTCTCTATTAGAATATTTAAGATAAAATCTCTGTACTTCAGCATATAAAGTCATGTTCATAATGTGGTATAAATGATCGACTAGATAGGGACAGTAACAGGCATAAGTACAGGCCTTTACCATTAGTTATGATATACCATGACTTACTCTACCGGCCTGTATTTACATAACATCCACCATTTCTATACAGGATATGCTTTGGGACACATCAGTGTGATATGTTGATATAGGCCAGTTTCTGACTCACATAATTAGGTGGGAAAATACAAATGGGCTATGTATACCACGTACATACTCATACATCTATCTTTCCCAGACTGCATAAAACAAAAACAATGAACATTATTTGTACATTCTGGATGTTTTTTTAGCCATATGCGTTTCAATTGTCTCATCTTTTACACCATTGCCTTTGCAATAAGGCATTGTATTGATCTCAATTATTCAATTCTCCAAGTCCGACACCAACTTTCAGCCAATTTTTCTGCCATTTAGTTGGTGGACATAAAGCACTATAATGATAGGACACCCCACTAAAAATCCCCAATTGTAGCTAAATGTAGATGACTTTAAAATAGGCAATCCATCACGATTAGTACATGTTTCCCGATTCAATTGAGAGCATTTCCTAATTAAGAGTTTGGAGGTAATCATCCCGAATGGCTTCATACAATGTCCTGAGTGATGGATGATATATATTATCTTACAATATTAAGCAGAACCTGTCACTTTTAGATGTTCAGTGGTCTCTACCATGGTTTCCTCAATGTTGTAACAGTGCGACCCGATGTTCAGCGGTCTCTGCCATGGTTTCTTCAATGTTGTAACAGTTAGGCCAGATGTTCAGTGGTCACTGCAATGGTTTCTTCAATGTTGTGACAATTAGACCGGGTGTTCAGCGGTCTCAGTGGTGGTTTGTTCAATGCTTCTGCCTGAATTTGTTGCTGATGGTTTTCTACAGCAGCAACAGAGCATCTCCTTAAATGCTGTCCTGAATTGTCTGCAAACATCAAAGTACCATGTAAACGATACAATTAGCTTTCCCTCTTACACCATGAAGCAACTATAATGCATATCATGCCAGTAAAAAGTGAGCCTGAGTGTCATTAGCATATTTATTCTGTTAAGATTATGACTAGCCTCAGCACTAGTGATAGGTTGAATATGCTGTACTTTCATATTTCAACTTTGATAGTTTGTAGGCATATAGAAGAATACAAAGATAGCACCTACAATGGTAGATACTAATGCTGGACTTGGCCCAATGGTCCATAATCATAGGTTTTGAGTTTATAACATTTTTTATTCACAAGGTGATATTCAAAATACGATACATTTCAAACGGACTGTTCATCCTATAGAGTTAAAATATATACATAACCCATCCCTCCCTCTGCATGGTGTCAGTGTACATACTCATCACGTGAACACCAGCATCAATAACTCACATAAAATACCACAGCACACAAATACACCACTTATTACTAACCTTGATACCACACTGTATACAATGATGTTGGCGGAACTGTTCATGGACATCAGGCCTCCTAGAATACCACTAACAGCTCTTCTCACATGAAGACCAGTATCAATAAGTTCGAGGTGGCCTAACAAATTTAGCACGTGTACAGGTGTGGCGGTGATGATGTAGATAGCAGTCAGAATTATCAGAATGTAGCTCAGCTGTGGAGGATGAGCACATCAACATGTGTATTAATAGTTGCATTTATTGCAAAATGAATTATTCTTATCACATTGGATGGTGATATTGTGATGCTATAGAGAACAATCAGAATGACCTTAGAGCAGACAGAAAGGATGAATGTACCTTTATTTCAATCAAGAGGTGTTCTTGAGAATCATGCCAAGAACAAACCTTTGTTTTTGTTTAACATGGAAACGTATGTGATTTAACAAGAAGTTTACTTCTGGCCACTTTGACTTGTATCAGGTTTATTATCAGACACATTAACATGTAAGATCACATGATGTTGCTTTGGTTAAAAATATTTGGCTGCATGAATGACCTTGACCTTGATTCTCAGGCAAATTTTGATGTCATTTTGATGGTGGGCCTCTGATGGTTTAATCATCTTCATTTGTGATCAATCACACATTTCAATCAAGCAGTACAGCTAAATTGCAGAATTTCAGGAAATATAGATTGGGAAAGGGGGTACTACCTTTTTCGTTTGCTCAGACATGAAGCAGAGATAAGTGAGCAGAACTATTGAATTAGGCCAAAATGAAAAAGATTTTGTTTCAGGTCAGCCGACCGACGCTATCAAAACAGTGCCGACCCTACTATTTTTTTATACAATTTTGAAGAATTTGTTAAAATTTTTAGACTTTTTCTGGTCAATTTTAGGTTTACAACATTTTTGAAAAAATCTTCCCATTTTTACACTTTTTTTGTTATATCTAAGGGTATCATAAAGGGGCTGTGAAAAAAAAAGAAAAAAAGAAAGAAAATCCGACATACTGACCCCAGACTTTCTGCGCATGTTACCTGAAACAAACTTTTTTTTATTTGGCCTTAGAACACAAGCTCATGGATGTTCATCATGTTACTTACCCTGAGACGAGCCCTCTCAGCATTGGTCTGTGTGCTGTAAATGTTAAAAGTAGATAAAATGCCATGGTAGGAAGTATGGACTGCACACCTTCAGCAGAAGTTGCTGGCAACTTTTGTTCAAGTGGATTTTCTTGTATGTGTACAGCAACTGGGTGCTGTACAGTCACAGGAACGTCTATTGTAGGTGAACAGCAGTTTTATATCATTGTTGTAATCAATTTATATCAATTGATTAGCATGCAGGCATTAGTTCAATTTCAGCTGGGATAATAGACATTACACAATGTAATGGGTTTAATCCTGCTTTATTACTGGTGTGGTGTCTATTCTATATTTTTGCTGGTGCTTGCATTATTCAACACAATTATGCAAATATCAACACACTTTGCTAGAAAACTAGCCCTATCCAGTCTAGTTTCCGAAAAGTTTTTCAAGTGACTCAGTCCCATTCAGATGGCTAAGCTTGGTTATTTGGCCATAACTTTCCTTAGGACCAGAGGGGTCTTGAGTTGGGTATGCAGTTATTTATTTGTGTGTGACAATTCAGCTGACAGCAGCTATGCTTAATTCGTGGGGTCCCATTGGTACTGTGTGTAAGTCCAATCCTCCTTCCTGAGCTGCCCCTACATGGACAGTATGCTGTGTAAACATCACTCTATCATGTATGTATATATATATATATTTTTTTTTTTTTGATATTTGTTTAAATTACAAAAAAGAAATTATTCTCATAATCTCATATATCTTTTTAAACACTTGAATTTTTTGAAAAAATATTACACTAGATGGATGTTTTGTGCCATTAGGCATATCCCGGACACCTATACTCTTGGGCAGAATGATAAAAATTAAGATAATTGATTATTTTCTTGGTGAAATTAGAGCCCAAAGAAGGAATTAAAACGACCTGTTTAAGCCAAATTTCTTGAAAAAGTAATTAATTATACAAATCCTGCATAAAATTACATATTACCTGCATTGGATAAGCGTATGTGTGAGCTCTACACTCCCATATCGAAAGATTTTTTTCTATTTTACATCAAACAAGCAAAAACATGGATGTTACGTTCACCAGATTGATGTTACGTTCACTAGATTTATTTAAACATTTTGAATAATATCAGCCTAAATGTCCTCAAAAGAGGAAGGGAAATATCCATGTGGTGCCTACATAGTACATGCACCATATACAATAAGAATCTTAACTAGGTGCAATGTCTTTGTCTTTGTAAATTAAGATATCAATTTATGTTACGTTCACTAGAATAATGTTACGTTCACTAGAATAATGTTACGTTCACTAGAATTATGTTTGTTTCCACGGAGACAGTAAATTGTCACGAAAATTTGTCCTTTTTGGTTAATTTCTTTTGATAGGCCCCATGTATGTCTGTTTGACAAACCTATCAGCAAGGATGTATGTGGATGAATGCATGATTTATGTAATATTAAGAACTATCAAAACAACATGTCCTTTATTTTATGAAATGTTTCGTTCACTAGATATTTGAAAAAGTCAGAAATATGCATAAATAATTAAAATATAGCCGTAACACAAATTGTCCAAGTATATCTGAGCACCACAAATGACACTGACCTGTTTCCATCATTTTATCATAAACAAATTTCATTCTAGAAACTATTCAATTTTTGTGTTACGTTCACTAGATGTTACGTTCACCAGATATGTTGAAAACAACAGAATTTTGGTGTAATTGTCTCATTTATCTTATATTAAATATCTGGGACATGCAGTGACTTTTTTTGCATAGGTATTATACCCCAACCAACTGAAAACAATGCTATTATTGACTAATATTTCATTATAATTCCTCTATTTTTCTGTTATGTTACGTTTAGCAGATCCCACCGAACACCTCTGAATAGTAAAATAAACACAATAGAATGGCAGAAAATACAAAATATCTTCAGATCAGTTAGAGCACTTTGTATACTTTATCTGGGTTTCACAGCTAGTTTAATACTCTTTCATGTTAGTACTTTTCCCTATCTAAAAAGATTATAGGTTCAATTTAGACAGAAACCAACTGGCCCTCAATTGACTCTAGCTATCAAACTATCAAAAAGGGGAATTGAAAAAAGAGAAAAAGTGTACAGCACCCTGCTACATGGTAGGAAATGACACATTTTTGCCCTAATTCAGTGAATCAAGATCATAACTAAAATATGTCATCATATTTTTTCACTATTCTCACGTTTATGATAATATCTGGTGAACGTAACACAATTTTGTGTCATTAGTAATTGTATTTTTCAAACTTACATAGAAAAAAAAGTAAGAATCCTAGTATCACAAAATTTGGGAATGTGATGGTTCATTGCCTCGTTTATATATAGACAAATCTGCTACAACATTTGGGCAATTCAGAAATATTATTGTTTTTCACTGGAAATGGACATATTCTGGACCCCCATCCATATATATATATATATATATATATATATATGGACAGGATATTGCTGATGCGGGAATATCAGTGTATATTGTTCCCACCAGATAGTGCAGGTGTATAGTTATCCAGTATGTGTATATATATTATAGTATATATATACCTAATTAACCTCTCTTTCAGTATGCAAGTCTTCCCCGCTAAATGGAAACATGCAACAGTAATCCCACTTCCAAAATCTGGCGACCTAAGCAACCCCAGTAACTATAGGCCTATTGCATTATTGCCACTCCCTAGCAAGATTATTGAAAGGATAGCACATAGTAAAATATCTGGTTACATGGAATTAAATAACATTTTTAATAAATCCCAGGGCGGCTTCCGTAAAAACCACTCCACTACTTCAACAATTGCAAAATTCACTGACATAATGTTAAGAGATATAGATAAAGACAAAACAACTGTAGCATCATTTGTAGATCTAACCAAAGCTTTCGACACTGTAAATCATTCCATCTTATTACTAAAATTAAGGGAAATGGGTATTAACCCTAATGTTATTGTCTGGTTTACTTCATACTTAGAAAATAGAACACAAGTCACGATGGCAAACAACACATTGTCAACACAAGCAACAGTGAAGTTCGGGGTCCCTCAGGGCTCTATTCTTGGCCCACTTCTTTTTTTGGCCTATATAAATGATATTGATAAACAATTATTATGTAATGTTAGTTTATATGCCAATGATGCAGTATTATACTCGTCTGACAAATCTGCCATAACTGCTGCGACAAACCTGCAAGCAGATCTTGATAGGCTTTTAACTTGGACTAACTTGAACCATTTAACAATGAACATCAAGAAAACAAAAGTCATGTTCTTTGGTACTAATCCAGCATTGAAAAAGGTAGACCCGGGTATAACTGTTCACATGGGTACTGAGGACTTACAAATAGTATCCTTTTTCAAATACCTAGGTATCACCCTGGATGGCGAGTTGAAATATAATATTCATATTAAAGATATGAAACAGAAAATAGGTAACAAGATCATCCAATTAGCACGCATAAGAAAATATATGAGCATAATGCAAGCAGTAGATATCTACAAATCAAAAGTGCTACCTTACTTTGATTATGGAGACATCTTGTATGATGGTACCTCCCACACCCAAACAGCAAAACTGCAAAGACTGCAGAATAGAGCCCTAAAAATCTGTTTAAGATTACCACCCCGTTCATCAACAGCCGAAATTCATAAATCTGCCAAAATAAATTATTTAGATGATAGAAGAAAATCCCACCTATTAAAATAGTGCCAATGAAGTGCAAACCTGCTTTGTTATCCACATACATGCACAAACCACAGGCCCAATACTGGAGCCAGGCGAAAAGAGGACCTTAGGACCCATCCTGTGCATTCGCCAGTCTAAATAAAATGATTTAAAAAAAAAAAATTGTAGCGGCGACGGAGGGGGGGCTGTGGGTTCACAGGCCCCCTCCGCCGCCCCGGCGTGAGTTGTATACAAAGTTAATAGTTAGTACGCCGGACGAGGGAGGAGAAGGTTGGCTCCGCCGCTGAAAGAACGGCGGAGTCGGCGGAACCCTCGCCAACGCGGAGACGTTCGAAACGGGGGCATCAGCGAAGTTCGCCGGCGCCCAGGACGGAACGTCTCCGCGTCCGAGAAACGTCATCACGCTATATAAGCAAGGGGAGGTGGAGGGTTTAGTCAGTCTGGTTTGACGCTTGAAGCAGAGAGGATCTCCGACAAGACTTAGCTGCTGTGGCCAAGGAGAGCCAGGGCAATAAAGTATCTCCGGTTCAACGAGTTCTGTCTCCTTCCTAATTACGGCGGACGCTACATTGGTGACAGGGGTGTCTCAAGAAGACAGGAGTAAGCACTTTAACGAGCCCACAAGGAAGAAGGATGGCGGAAGCTCAGGGATATGAGGAACTGGAAAAAGGAGTGCGGGGATGCAGCGCACAAATGTTGAAGAGGAGGTATCGTTCCGAATGGCGGGGAAGGCCCCGAACGCTATCAACAGAGGGGACCGGACAGCCGAGCCAAGGGACAGGGCGGCGATACCGGAGAAGGGGGCAAACGGATGGGACTGGGACAGCCAGGCGGCATGAACGGGGGGAATGAACAAGGCGGAGGACAACCCAGAAAGCGGGAGTGTCCTCCGCCGGTTCCGTCGCCGCCGGGATTCGGCCTGTGGGATGCAACGGACGGGCAGGGGGAGAACCGGCCGAAGCAGTTAGGACCACGGCGGGGGTTATGGCCCGGAGAGAGGGCGAGGGACCAGGGATGGACCCCGGACGAAGAAGAAGTGCGAGCGGAAACCCGGGAGGAGGAGCGGGGGAACCAGTGGGATTGGGAAGTAGGAGGACGACGGGCTGAGGGATCTGGGGACCGATGGCCGGCGGAGAGAAGGGAGGAGGGAGAACCCGGCTGAGATCGACCGGAGGAAGGGCGAAAGGAGGAACCCAGGAGGAACGAGGCAGAGGGACCCAGACCGGGGCTGGACGGGCTCGGGGGTGAAACCAGTAAACAAGCCGATGAGGTTTGATGGGTCGGAGGGACCTGGTGGATTATTTCAACCACTTCGCCTTGTGTGTGAAAGTAAACGGATGGTGGGAGAAGGAGGCGGGCATGTTCTTGGGGTTGAGCCTGGATGGTCAAGCCAGGCGGCTGCTGTCGGGAATCCAGCCGGCAACGGTGGAGGGGTATCTGAAGCTCAGGGAAGCGCTACTGCTGAGATACGAACCGCCGAACCAGAAGGAGACCTACAAAGCGCTCTTACGAACGAGGGTAAGGAAACAGGGGGAGAGTATGCAGGCACTGCAGCAGGAACTGATGAAGTATACGCGGCTGGCATTACCGGAGGTAGAGGCGAAGACAGAGGATGCACTGCTACTGGACCGGTTCTTGAGGGCGTTAGGGGACGGGCGCCTGAAGCAGTGGGTGTACCAGTCTCAACAGGCGGATCTCCAAGCGGCGGTGATGATGGCCATTGGGGTGGAAGCGTACTTGGAGAGCGACGCGGAGGAGAAGCAGAGAGTTCGGTTGGCGGACGCCACAGTATCGGAGCAGATGAAAGCGCAGAACGATAAGATCGACAAGATGGCGGCCACGTTGATGGCCGCGATGGAAGGGTTGGCGAAGAAGACGGAGACTCCGGCGGTGCAGAGGAAGCAGCCAACAGGTGGGCCGAGGGGTCGTCTGTCCGGAGGACAGCAAAACGATTGTGAGAGTACTGAACCCGGGAAACGGACCGGTGGTCATTTACCGGCACACTACACTGGCGTCACTGGAGGAGGTGGCGGGAGACGAAGGGGGAGGAAGGACTCCCGGGGAATGGTGCAGGGTGCTGGGGCCGGGAGACGGAGCCGGCGGAGAGCCGGCGGAGGCCCGGGTGGTGCAACAACTGGTCGAGGGGACTGAGAATCACAGGAGAGCACCATTGGCGGACTTGCTAAGATAGCGGCATTCAAGAGGGACAAGGCCGATAAGGGGCATAAGCAGGTAGCCCAACACGAGATAAACACGGGGGACACCTGCCCGATAAAGCAGCCGCCGAGGAGGCTCGCACCCCACCGGCGGGAGACGATAGAGGACAAGATGCTGGAAGCGGGGGTGATTGAGCCATCTCAAAGCCCGTGGGCGTCGCCGGTGGTGCTGGTGCGAAAAAAGGATGGGACAAATCGGTTCTGCGTAGATTATAGGAGGCTAAATACGATGACGGTGAAGGATGCATATCCCCTGTCGAGAATGGAGGACTGCCTGGATACTATGGCGGGGGCGGCTTGGTTTTCGTCAATGGACCTCGCCAGCAGTTACTGGGAGCTGGACATAAAGGAGGGAGATAAGGAGAAGACAGCGTTCACCACACATCGGGGGCTGTACCCTTTGGACTATGCAATGCACCGGTTACGTTTTAAAGGGTCATGGAGGTGGTGGTCAGGGGCCTACAGTGGCAAACCTGCTTGGTGTACCTGGATGATATCATGGTATTTTCAAGAACCTTCGAGGAACACATAGACTGCTTGGCTGAGGTGCTGGATAGGCTGATAGGGGCAGGTCTGAAGGTAAAACTCAGCAAGTGCCAGCTGGCACGCCGGTGGGTCTTGTTCCTGGGACACGTCGTAAGCGAGGAGGGGATTGGCACCGACCCGGAGAAGATAGAGGCAGTGCAGTCATGGCTGGCCCCCTGGGGGGTAGCGAAGGTCCGCAGCTTCCTAGGGTTGGCAGGATACTACAGGTCGTTTGTGAAGGACTTCTCCTCGATAGCAAAGCCCCTCTCCACGTTGGCGGAGAAGGGGCGGTCGTTCGCCTGGACGGCGGAGTGCGGGACGGCGTTTGAAAGGCTGAAGCAGTGCCTGATGCAGTCGCCCATACTGGCTTTTCCACAGGCGTAAGGGGAACAAATATTGGACACGGACGCGAGCGACACGGGGCTGGGGACGGTACTGGCCCAGGTGCAAAACGGACAGGAGAGGATGTTGGCATACGGAAGCCGGACGTTGACCAAACCGGAGAGGAATTACTGCGTGACCCGGAGGGAGCTGTTGGCAATTGTGTTCGCCGTAAAGAAATTCAAGCACTACCTGATGGGGAGGCCGGTCAAAGTAAGGACGGATCATGCATCGCTCCGGTGGCTGATGGAGTTCAAGGAGCCGGAGGGGCAGGTACCCAGGTGGTTGCAGGTGATAGGGACGTACGATCTGCGGATCGAGCACCGTCCCGGGAAACACCACGGGAACGCTGACGGACTATCACACCGGCCATGCCACCAGTGTGGTATGACGGAGGAGGAACCTCAACACTGTAGAGTGGTGACTAGGGCCCAAGCACAGCGACCGGCGGAGGGGCCACCGGCGGAGGAGCCACCGGCGGAGGAGCCACCGGCGGAGGAGCCACCGGCGGAGGCATCTAGCCACCTGGCGGAAGAAGAGGTGACGACGGGGACCCGTTGGTGAAAGGAGCGGGGGACTCCGGCGGAGAGAAGGAGGGAGATGCACCCGTTAACTGGAAGGAGGAGCAGGAACGGGACCCGGTACTGGATGGCGAGGGGTACGAGGTAAGGGCCTGGGCAGCACAGATGGACAGACTAAGAATGGTGAATGACGTGTTAGGGCGGTGGTGGACAGGACCAGGAGGGAGGAACTACTTCCAGCTGGCAGTCCCTGTAGCTCGCAGACAGCGAAAGCTGCACCAGGTGCACGGAGCGCCGTTGGCAGGGCATCTCGGGCAGAACAAGAAAATTTGGCGGATGCAGGAAGTATACTACTGGCCCTCTCTCCGCCGGGACGTGACGGGATGGTGTGCTCGGTGTGAGCGGTGCATACAGCGGAAATCGGCGAAGCCACCACGCAGAGGGTGGCCATGGATATAATGGGGCCGTTACCCCTGTCGGAGGGAGGAAACAGGCATATCCTTGTGGTAGCCGACTACTTCACGAAATGGACGGAGGCATACCCCATGCCCAACCAGCTGGCCAGCACGGTAGCTGGGGTCTTTGTGGAGGAATTCATCTGCAGGTTGGGACCGCCGGAGGCGTTCCACACGGACCAGGGGAAGAACTTCCAGTCAGAGTTTCTCGGGGAGGTAATGAAGTTATTGGAGGTGCGGCAGACCCGGACCTGTGCCTTACACCCCCAGAGTGACGGAATGGTGGAGATGGCGAATCGCACCATCGAGATGCTGCTAGCAACGACGGTGGCAAAGGACCACAGGAATTAGGATCGGATGCTGCCGTTTGTGATGGCGGCGTACAGGTCGTCGGCGCATGCCTCCACTAACCTCTCCCCGAACCTGATGATGCTGGGGAGGGAATCATGCACGCCGCTTGCGCTCTCCTACCCCCTGCAAACTCCGCCGGTGGACGGGGAGGGGTACGTGGCTCAGTTGCAAGCAAGCATGGCAGCGGCATTCGAGTACGCAAGAGAGACACTAGGGAAGGCGGTGGAAAGGCAAAGCCGGAATTATGACGCCAGGGCAGGGGAGAGCACGCTAGAGGTGGGGGACACGGTGTATTACTTCCACCCATTGAAGAAGAAGGGGATCTCGCCTAAGTTGCAAAGCTGGTGGACGGGCCAGTGGGTAGTGAAATCCCGGATCGGGACGGCGGTATACGAGATTAAGCGGGACCGAAGCACGAAAATAGTGCATCACGACGCGCTGAAAAAGTTTCCGGCGGAGGAAGAGGGGGATATAAGAGAGGAACCTCAGGAACCGACGGCACTTCGACTGATCCAGATGAGCGGGATAGAACACCAAAATGACGAGATGTGGGTGCCGTCACCGGGGCAGTGGACCACGGTGTCGGAGGACTCCCCATTGGAGGAGGAGGACAGCGGAGGGGAGGGAGAAGACCGGGGACAGGTACTGGTTTGGCGGACAAAGGAGGAGTGGGACGGGCAGAGCAGCCGGAAAGCTATGGAAAGGAGGGAGAGGGAGGTGAGGAATAGAGACAGGCAGGAAAGACGAAACCGGCGGGAGGAGAACCCGGAATTCCAGGTGGAAAGGGTGGCCTGGAGGGAAAGGAGGGATCACTGGATGCGGTACGAGGAAGGGGTAAGCAGGGCCTGGCTGGACAACCACCGAAATGAAACGACAGAGCGGCGGAGGAGAGAGAGTGCGCAACGGGAAGGGCGGCCACCCCCGGGGTGGACAACATACACGGGCGCCGGCGGTGGGGAACGAGGGGAGGCCGAGGCAACGGGCCAAAAAGACGGAGACAGGACCCGCCCCATCGGCCAGAGGGAATCACTTGTCGCAGAAGACGTGGGATATGATGGAGGAGCGCTGGGCACGCCAGTGCAGAGGGACAGGGGGGCAGCTCATGGTCAGGCGGGTAACAACAGGGGCGCCACCTAGGTGGGAGGACACGGAGCTACCACACAAACAGGAGACCGAGGAACGAGCGTCGGCGGAGCCGGAGATGAGCGACGCTGCCACGGCGTCGGCAAGGGGCATGGCCTTTTGGGAAAGAGCGGGAATCGGGGCCCCGGGCGGCCATATAACGGGCAGCGCGAGGGGCATACTCCGCACAACGCTAATAATCGACCACGGAGTAGTACAATATGCTAACAGGGGGGGTGGCGGGAGCAGCAGTGGAGGGCGAAGCCCCCCGGGAAAACAGGCCGATCGGCCGGTCGACGAGCAGACAGGGAGAAGTACGGCAGGACAGAGGGGGCTGGGGGAAGGAGGAGTTCAAGAAAGCGGGGTGGGTATTGGGGGCGAGAGGAGACGGTGCCCACCACCACTCACGCAGCCCAGTCGGGAGGAGAGAGAGAGACTGTGGGAGCGCGGCCGGCGGAGACAAGAAACGGCGTGGGACAGGCGGAGACAGTCACCACGCCGCCCACCAGGGAGGGTGGGAACGGCGGAGGGGGATGCGCCAAGGCGAACGGCGGAGACGGCAGAGGCGGGCCTAAATAGAGCAGGCAGGGGGTCAGCAGGAAGGCATCCCGAGCCAAGACATGAGACGTCAACATCGAGAATTTGCAGACTGCTGACAGCAAAGCACACATCTGTGTGACGTGCAAAATGAATGGAGAAGGGTACAAGAAGTATTCGTTCAAGAGGAAGGACGTGCTGCAACGCCACATCTCGACCAAACACCTGAAAATGCAGGTGCACTTCGCCTGCCCGATGGGTTGCGGCGTAAAGATGCCAGTGTTCCGGAAACCAGAATTGAGGAGCCATGTGAAAGCCAAGCAACCCCACGCGGGCCTCCCGGAGGACTGGGAGCCGGGGCCGCTGGTGGAGGTAGAAGTGGGGGAGCACCGTCACCCGCCACCTCGCACCTCTCTATGCCGGGGTACACAATCGGGGAGGAGGGGGACAGCGAAGACAAGGTAAAAGAGCCGCCAAAGAAGAAGAAGTGGGGAGCGAAGGCGGAGGGGGCAGGAACATCCTGAGGTACCCCACAGGAGAAGCCTGAAAGGAGGAAATCCCCACGGCGGGGCCAGGAGGAGACGCCGCAACCACCAAAAACGCCAGCGAAAAAGCGGAAAATGGTGCAAAAGAAGGTAAAGATTGTGGTGCCCAGGGAGGAAAGTGAGCTGGCGGTGGCAGAGGGGGCGGGGGGAAGCTGTCGTACGGTGGTCTCACAAACAGTGAGTGAGGGGCCGGAGAAGAAAAAGGCGGAGGGGAAAACAGAGGCCACTAAAGACGGGGAAGGAAAGTTGAAAGGAGGGCGTAAGAAACATAAGCGTGACAGCACGGACGCGGCAAAGAAGGTGAAGAAAGAGGGACCGGTAAAAAAAGGAGCCAGAAGTGAAGAAAAAGAAGGGCGAGAACCTGCCTCCGCCGGTGGGGGAACCGAGGGGGTCAAGCAACCGGAGGGGGAAACCAAAAAACCACCGGGAGAGGAGGCGGCGAAACCGAAAGAGACCGCCAAATCACAGAAGGAGGAAGCGGCGAAGCCAACGGGGGGTACGCCGTCGGAGCCAACAACGGACTGGGGGGAGGGGGCTCAGGGGGGGCCGGCACCCAGTAACTCGGGGGGAAATGACCAGGGGGATCTAGACCGGCGACTAAGTGAACAGCTCGCCGTCCTCACCAGGCTGGCGGGGAAGGGAGAGATGGTGGTGCAGATGGCGGCGCGGCTGCCCACATCAGCATTACAGGGAGCGCCTTTCGACCCCGTAGCCTTGGGAGTGGGGTTCGAGGAGGAACTCCGTAAAAGGCAGGGAGAGGGGCTGGTGCTACACCAGGGGCTTGATTACGACGTGGACTATGAGGCTATGGGGTGAGGGGTGGCGGCGAGATCTCCTCCTCACGTGGAAGATGGTCTGGAGGACCAGCTGAACACCCCGGCAACCCCAAGGACACCGGGATGGAACTTGGACGAGGGAACGGGGGAGGAAAATGGAGATGAGGGGGATGAGGCAGAGCCGGAGAAGGAGACGGAGGGGAACGGGGCCAAGCCGGAGAAGGAGGGAAAGGAGGAGGAACAGACGACGCCGGCCGGCAACCCGACGGCGGTGAGGGAGAAGGGAGAGGAGAGTGGGGACAGTGGGACATCAGATTCGGAGGACGACTCTGGCAGCAACTCCAGTGGTTCCTCCTCCTCGTCCGCCTCGTCGTCTTCATCCTCCTCCTCCGACGAGGAGGACGAGCCGCTACCCTCCAGAAGACAGCAGCTGAAGGCAGCCTACGTTGCAGCTAAGTCTTGGATCTCCGACAAGACTTAGCTGCTGTGGCCAAGGAGAGCCAGGGCAATAAAGTATCTCCGGTTCAATTGTACTTAATGAGTTCTGTCTCCTTCCTAATTACGGCGGACGCTACAATAAACATATATTTATATATATATATTTATATATAAAATGATGTGATACATTATATCACACAAGATCTTTTTTTAATTCATGATCTTGCACCAATTCTCAGGCCGCTAGGTGAGGTACTGGAGAGATACAGAGACTCGCAATTATGAGACCATAATAATCATATATAAATAGGGGGGGTGTTAAATGGCTAATTTTGTCGTACGGTTTCAGGGACAGGCTCAAACTATGCATTTGGGACCCAAAACTCGGGAAATCACAAAAATATTTTTTTCGGACCCCTGTGACCCCCCCGTACATGGGGTCCGAAGATCGGCCAAATAGTGAGAAAACAGCCCAAATTTAGGCTTTCAGATTCCTACTCAAACCTCACCATGCCTTCATGAAAATGGTCAGAAACCTTCATTTGGGACCCAAAGAGAGCATTTAAAGTCATATTATTGTGATTATGGGGGTGTTTCCCCCTCTGGGGAGGGGGTGCGTCCATGGTAAAATTCCGATAAATCAGCTTTTTTGAAGGCATTTGCTCCTGTACAATCAGGTCCCTATACTGCCATAAAACATCATCATGAACCATTCTGGAGGGCCCCTTGTTTCTGTTAACTACCCCCTATGACCCCTAACCCCCCCCCCTGCGCCCATAGCATGCACCAATAGCCATCAGATAACTCCCTTCCCCCCTCCGCCCTCGCCTCTATATTACACTGTACTCAGAATGTCAGGATCTTTGAACATCAATAGTCATCCACAGACACCTTAGCCTGTCTTGGGAGTAAGACAGTGGTGTGTTTAAAAGAGGGGTGGGGGATATGGAAGGGACCCAGACCTCCTCCCTTACCCTATACAGACATAAGAGGAGGCCTACCTCAGTCCATCTAAGAACTCCAACCATCAGACCTCTTATAATTTATTTATCATACATACATGAATGGCTTCACCACCTCAACAGAAAACTGATAAGGGACCCAAAGAGACTATTACAGGTTATATTCTTGTGATTGCATGAATATAACCCAAATTTTGGAGGGCCTTTGCTTCAATATATTTGAATTGTCAACATATTAAAATGAGTTTAGATCAGATAGATTATACCCTTTTCAAAGGTCTCTATATTCATTTTGAGTTACCCTACCAATGATCACAGCCCCCCCCCTCCATTAATACCTCACCCCATGTGTATTCATAGTCAAGATGACTGCTTCATGTTGTTACACCCCCATAATCATGTTGTTACACTAATTATACATAGTAATTCTATAATAGTTATAGCAGAGATCTAATATTAACATCACTAATCACCTGATACTACAATAAATAAAAACCCTGACTCTCCTCCTTAACCAAGTTGTTAAATGCATAGAATGATGGATGGCAGAGGGGTGATGGGGGGAGGGAGCCTGCAAATGACTCCGAATAAGGACTGGTGTCCATATCTCTTAGTCTTCACCTTGCATGGTTAGTATCCCAGACATTAGACAAGAGATAATTATTTAATTCAATTCTCTGAGGTGTTAGATAAATAATAAACCCTGCGATTATATTATGGGGAGGTGTAGGTAACCCTGATACCTCATTTGCAATGCTAAAGATCAGATTTTGTCAAAGACGGGCATACATGCAACATCTGAGGGTGCTGCTATAATATTCAGATATATGAAAATAAAACATAGGCATGGTGCTTGGTAGATCTATGCCATCCCCTATATGGGGTAAAGGGTAAGTTGGTAGAACCTAATATCAAACTTTGAGGACAGATGAATACACATCTTGATATTAAACCAAATATTGAACCCAAATTTGACTTGAAGTGCAGTATCCCTCTACTAGCTGTAGTATATACACCTACCAGGGTGATCTCAAGGACCCAGCTCACTCATTCTTTTTTTTTTTGGGGGGGGGGGGGCTCTTTTAACCACACCACTGTCCCACATGGAGGGAGGGTTGGGCTGATGGTTGCACTGAGTATTATGGAGCCGAGGTGGGGGGAGGGGGGGTTATTTCATGCCTGTTAGTTTGGTGTGAGGGTGGGGATGGGGTGGAGGGGTGTCATAGGGGGTGGTTAACAGGAACAGGGGGCCCTCAAGAAAGGTTCAAACTATCAGACAGGTCTTATGTTAATACATTATTTCAATATAGGGTAATATAGAGGCGAAGGGAGGGGGGGGGAGAGTTATCTGATGGCTATTGGTGCATGCTGGGGGGGGGGGGGGTCATAGAGGGGAGTTAACAGAAAGAGGGGACCCTCCAGAAGGGTTTAATCTGCCTGATTAGGTGTCCTGATGATGTTTTATGGCAGTATAGGGATG
Source organism: Harmothoe impar (assembly GCA_947462335.1). Taxonomy (NCBI): domain Eukaryota; kingdom Metazoa; phylum Annelida; class Polychaeta; order Phyllodocida; family Polynoidae; genus Harmothoe; species Harmothoe impar. Next base: position 11,909,134 of record OX381705.1, on the reverse strand, counting down.
TGATTGTAAGGGAGCAAGTGCCTTCAAAAAAGCTGATTTATTGGTATTTTACCGAGGACGAACCACCACCCCAGAGGGGGAAACACCCCTATAATCACAACAATATGACTTTAGATGGTCTCTTTGGGTCCCATATGAAGGTTTCTGACCATTTTCATGGAGTCATGACTTGATTTTAAAAGGAATCTGAAAGCCTGAATTTGGGCTGTTTTCTCACTATTTGGCCGATCTTCGGACCCTATGTACGGGGGGGTCACGGGGGTCCGAAAAATATATTTTTGTGATTTCCCATGTTTTTGGACCCAAATGCATAGTTTGAGCCTGTCCCCGAAGAAAAGTAGATTTATCACCCCCCCCTAATATAAATATAACTACCACCCTGTGTGGAATAATACATAAACATTTATAACAACTACATATAAGTCCATTATATAGCCAAAGGAATCCGGAACTAACTTCTGTACAAGAAGTACAAGATTTATTGGAATAATTCACCAATAAATCATCTCTAGGAATAACTAAGCAGTCTTTGGGCAAAACATGCAGGACAGTGGCAATGTCCTTCTAAAATGCCACCGGTGACAGCAAATTTACAAATGTAGCAGGACCGAATGTCCTGTCGTATGTTGGGCTTTTCTGAACTAAAATAATTTAGTTGGGCTTCTAAAGCTGAAATATGTATGTCAATATACTGTGTAAAGCTATATACCTATATCTATCTATCCTGATTTGGCCATAAATGATCATAAAAAAATTATATTCTAAATGGACAAAACTCTTTTATACTTAAAATGCAGAAATCATAAAATATGTGGCTATCCGGTCATCCAAAAATGTAGCTGGTCCTTCAATATTGAAAATTTGCAGGATCGAATGTCCTGATGAAAAAGTTTTCGCAAATACTGACTAAGGATATGAAATGTAACCATTTTATACCTGAGATTTTTTTCATTTTACCCTCTATTTCATAGTGCTTACTGAAAAGAAATTATTATTCAATTCACTAAATCTTCCTCAAACCATGATGTTTTTCCCTAGAATGATATATTTGGATTATAAATTATTATTTCTGGATATAATCTAGGATTTCTCATGTGCATTACCACAACAATGTCGGCTGTGGTTCATTGAGTAAAGGAAGTCATGAAAAAGTCACTCTTTTCTCCTTTTTGTTTTTACGAAAATGAAAAATGCATTTACAAAAAAAAGAAGTGTAATAAAAAAAGTATCTCGGGACCCCCTTTTTTCCATTTTCTATTTCAAATGATCTAAGCTACCCTCGGGGGTGGGGGAATCAAGTAATTCCATGGATGCAAAGTTAAGAGTAGACTAACAGTAGAATCTACCGCTACTCTTGACTAACTAATAATAGTGTGCAGTCTGTATAAATAGGAAGGTTTACAGTAAGGTACCATTAAGAGCTCCTACCTTATTTCCCCAGTCATCTGCCTTGATCTCTTTATACTGATGAACAGGCTTCGTACAATGCAGGTACAGTTGAAGCATAAAATGGGCACTGGTATAGCCATGTAGAAAAGCAGCCTGTAGGCATGAGTGCTTGCATCAGAAAGGAATCTATAATAAGTCTGACATGTATATTCGCCTGGGTAATATCCAGGGTACTGTAAAGAGAAAATAAACACTACAATGCACAATGGTATTTAAAATTCCAAGAAAAAGTGTTTTTATTAAGGTATACAGTAATGATGCTAAATGAAATAAATTGCTACTGGGCTGGGCAATGCCTAAGCCTCCTTTAAGTGTTTTAACTTGCTTTTTGTGTCTCTAAAAATACAGTGTGAAGCCATAAAATGTTCACTATTTTTATTTCTGGTGATACGGTACCCCATTGACTTTACTAAGGAGCCTGTCAAATCATCAATATTGTTGACTCAACCACTATAACCTAGTTCTTTTCAGGGCAGTAAAATGGAATTTTGACAAATATTGTCAATGATGACATATTACACAAAGGAGCACTCATAGAGTTTTTCACACTGAGGGTTATTTCACTCTGCTTTACCTCGTGAAATTACCCTCAGTGAGGAACTCTACTTGTGCACCTTTGTCTATATGCATCGAACATCTCTAAACCATTATAGGCAAATCAGTTCCAATTACACTTTCTGAAGATTCCAAATAATAAATTTGTCAGAAAGCACTTATGGTTTTATTCGATGTATTAGGAGGTAAGATTACCGGAATGTGATCTAATAGATCAGGAATAGTCTCGGCTGCTGAAATAATCCAAGTGACAATCATGATCCAAGGAATCTTCTTTGGGGTAAATCTGAGGTGGGTTTTCATTGGCCAACAGATGGCGAAGTATCTGCAAAGATGTATTTGTTAAGGATCATTCTGAGTTTCTCAAAATTGTATGTAAGTACTTGTGGGCCATTTTCAACGCACGTCCAGGATAGATCTCCAAGGTGCGCGGACGAATGTTAACAACGCAAATAAACTTAATTATCTTAAATAAGTATATCATATAGTGGTAAGACTAGACAGTCCATTTTAAGATAGGCTAGTAGACTAGTATGTAATGGGGGGCTCTGCCCCGAAACCCCCCTTTTTTCTCCTCCTCCCCCTCCTCCCCGCCTTCCACCTCCTCCTCCTCCCCCTCCTCCTCCTTCTCCTTCTTCTTCTCCTTCTTAGCCCAGGCGATATGCGAATAAATCGTGCAAAGGGTCGTAGAAGCATGACATCTGACACGCTTGAAGTCCATGTGAATATGATGAACTTCAAAGTTAGAGCCCGCAGAAAAATGCATTATCATAGGCAGGGTGGCCATTTAGTTTTGGCATCATTAAATAGCACATTTCCTACAATAATCCAAAATTTATGTGCATTACCGGAAGAAATAGTTTAAAAGGATATGTCATGCTTAAAGTACATGTATATATAAAAAACTCAGATTTGGAGCCACCCGGTAAACCAATTATTAGCACCATGGCAGCCATTTTAATCTGCAATTAACTAAAGAGACTAATATAATCATCACCTTCAACTGGCCTGAAAAAAGGTGTACTGTAAACATATGTTATTTCGCGCTGTACTTATTATCATGATTTTCATGATTTTTAAAATCGCGAAAATATGTACAGAGCGAATATTTATCCAGTATGGTCATACAACTACTATACTCCAAAATCCGCGAATTTAAATACACGAGAAAGTGTGTTTTGTAGTGAATTCGCGAAAATGTACATGCGCGAAAATATATAAGTTCACAGTATAACTGCCAGAAATATGTCAGTCAGTGAAGTCAAGCTTAAAGTCAATGTCCATATGACAAATTTCAGAAATGGAGCCAGTCGGAAAACTCAATATTTCAGGCATGGCAGCTATTTTATCATGCCATCACCAATAAAACACCAATTTAAGCATCGCCTTCAATTGACCTCCAAAATGATACATAATTACGACAAATATGTCAATCTGTCATGTCATGCTCAAAGTAGATGTCCATATGATCAATATCAGAATAGGAGCCACTTGGATAAAGCTATATTCAGTCATCTCAGCCATTTTGTCTTGCCATCAACAAAAGCATATTTTTAGTCACATTTCCTTCAATTGACATCCAAAAAGGTCTATTATTACAACAAATATGTCATGCTCAAAGTCCATGTCCATGTGACAAATCTCAGGAATTGAGCCAGTAGGAAAACTCGATATTTCAGCTTTAGCAACCATTTTATCATGCCATCACCAATAAAGCGCTAATGTATACATCACTTTCAATTGACCTCCAAAATGGTATATAATTGCGACAATTATGTCAATCAGTCATGTCATGCTCAAATACATGTCCATATGATCGATCTCAGAAATGGAGCCACTTGGAAAAAAGCTATATTTAAGCCATGTCAGCCATTTTGTCTTGCCATCAACAAAGCCTTATTTTTAGTCACTTTCCCTTCCAAAAGGTATATAATTACAACAAATATGTCATGAGATTGGTCACATGGACATTGACTTTAAGACTGACATGACTGACTGACCTATTTTCTCCAATTATACATTATTTTGTAAGTCAATTGATGATAACATGTATATTGGATTGCATTTGTTAATGAAAAGAAAAAATTGCTGCCATGGCTACAACATTGCCTTCTGACCGTCTGACCCTCTGAGATATGTCATATGGACATTATCTTCAAGCACGACATGTGAGTCTGACCCATTTGCCATAATTATATACCCTTTTGTAGGTCAGTTTAAGGTTAACTGTATATTGGAGGTATTTTTCGGGGAAGGGAGAAGATAATGGTTGCCATGGACAAGAAACATTGGGTTTTATGACTGGTTCCAATTCAGAAATTTGTCAGAAGGACATAGACTTTAAGCGTCACATGATTAATTGGACTTTTTGTCACAGTATTACACCTAAATTTTGGGTTATTCCAAGAATTGTGTGATTATGAAATGCTGAAACAAAATGACTGCCATTACCCTAATAATCAATCTGTCGGGTCGCAACAAGCCTACGATTCATCCTGCTGCTATGGACCTTAAGCATGATATATCAAACCAACCTGATAGTCCTAGAAGTTGCTGTCAATTAAAATCATGTGTTCTGGTTATAGCAGAACAAAATGGCTGCCATAACTCAGATATTGAGATTTCTGACTGGCTCCATTTCTGAGATTTCATCATATGGACATGGACTTTGAGCATGACATGACTGACTGACCTGATTTGGGCAATTATACACCATTTTGTAGGTGTGTTAAAGGACATAAGCTTATTCCACTATTCCGCTGATATCAAAATAAAATGGCTCCCATGGTTCAAATCATGAGTTTTCCCAGCAGCTCCAAGTCAGAGATTCATCATATGGATATGGACTTTAAAATGAGATGGTCCGATTTTTTTGAATATTTTAAATCCTACTTAAATGTGTTCCAAATGTTAGTACAATACCATATTTGGAAGATAGGGGACAAAACAATGTCATCTATGGCCAATAGGAGCCAATTTAAAGGTTCCAACGTGGCTGAGGTACAGTGTTTTACAGTGTCTTTTAAATAGGGGAATTATAGCGTGCACTCCAAAAGTCTTAAATTAAGCATAAAACTGACAAATGACTTAATTCTAAGCTGAATAATGGGGAAATAATATTAAATGAAATAGGTAGGAGATGTAGTATGGCCATATTGAACAATTTTGTTCATTTTTAACAAAATCGATTTTTGTGCCCTAATCATCGGACCATGCCACTTTAAGCAGGACATGACTGACTGACCTATTTCACCCAGTAATACACCTAAAATTGGAGTTATTGCAGAAAATATGTGATTTTGTGTTCCTTAATGAAATGGCCGCCCTGCCTGTAATAATTAATATTTTTGCTTGCTCCAACCCTGAAATTCATCGCATGAACATGTCCTTCAAGCTTAGCCAATGTTATGCTTTCAAGACAATTTGCACGATTCACCCCATATCTGGTGCATAACACCTGGGCTAACAATGATATAAAGTAACATAAGAATATCACATTTGAACAGTTTTATTCACATATTAATTCTCACATGCTCACCTTTCGAAACTGAGTGTAATTAGACCGTTTATACCAACCATACTAATGAACGTCCCTAGAACTCCAAGAATCCCACATCCAACAACACCCAGAACTGGCTGAGTAATGGGCCAAAGGAATGAATTCGGGTACTGAAATAAAGCATGATGGAAATGTGAAACATTACCAAATAGACCTTGTATTGCCATATATGGGGGCCTTCAGTGTAGAATTTATAAAGTGATGCATAAGGCCACTCAAAAAAAAATCTGGTATCTCATCACCAAGCACTGACAAATATGACCAGGGCGTTTTTTATTTTATTTTTATTTATTTTCTACTAAAGGGCCAAAATGTATAGGAAAATGTAGACTTTGGCAAACAAATTTCACAGTATTTAGGCGTTTGTTGAATTTACAGAAGTTGGAAAATATAAGAAATTCCTAGGCCACTGCATTACTGACAGTATAAAGCTTTAATATGATACTAAATATGACAATATATCTCAATATTTGACATATTTCTTCATTACATTTTTTCCCCATATCATGATTTTATGATGCGCGCGGTGATGATAAACCAGGTCTTTTTTTTTGAGTGGCCTAATATTGAAAGCCGCCATGAGAGAGTTCAGACGACCACAGCTCAACCCACACTTACCCTATAGGACACACCAGCAAAAAATTACAAAAACTGCAAAAAGTATGGCGTTCGATGCCTCTAAGTGTAAGTGTAACAGTGATATATTCCCGGCACTATGCTTACCCTAGTCAACCACAGTTTCCCCCATACTTAACCCACAGGACACCACCATGACAGAGACAACCACAGATACACCCACACTTACGCCATAGGGCACCTCCATGACAGTGTTCAGACAACCACAGCTACCCCCACACCTCCCCCTAGAAACACCCATGCCAGAGACAACCACAGCTACACGCACACCTACCCCACAGGACACCATCATGACAGACAACCACAGCTACACCCACACCTACCCCCTAGAAACCCCCATGCCAGAGACAACCACAGCTACCCCCACACCAACCCCATGGGGAACCACCATGACAGAGTTCAGACACTTACCCCATAAAATACTGCGATCACAGACCTCACACAGTCTGAGGCAGCAATATAAGCCAGGAGAACGTTGCTTGATGTCTTTAATTCCTTCCTTGTCCGTATTGCAACAAGAATTAAAATGTTTCCTGTAATACATAACAGCATGAATACATACACGCATGCAGCATAAAATACACATTACATGTGTAGAGTTTGTATATTCAAATAGATTTCTCTATCTCTAAAATGACACCTCAAACTGCAGTGTTATGATGAGAAGAAGAGAACATTGGTTTATTTAAAGGGAGATTCTAATTTGGTTGTCTCACTATGCATGTCAGCTAATAAACATTCAGTGCAGGAGACTGTAAGCAATTTGCCTTCTACCTGGATCAGCTGGCCTTACATATATTCTTGTTCCCAAAGCACCCAAGCAGAATCCATGTTCAAGGTGATAACGGTTGTTTAGAAACAAGAGTAGTCTTATATATGGCTTGGGGACCTATGGGAGCCATCTGCAGTGGCCGCTGGTAGTGCCCCCGATCACACAGGAATAGTTCTAACCCTTGCCAATGACACTCGACCCAATACCTAATATTATATGTAAATCTATCCCCTACACATATTTAACGGTGAATGAAATACATTCTTCTCCGATTGGCTATTTATGAAAGCAGATGGCAGAGATATAACTCACCACATATTCCAAGCATTAATCTGAGAAATGCTAACACTGCCTTAAACACTGACAGTGGGATGCTATATCTCAAATTGTTTAGTGGAGAACGACTATGAAATAGTGACGCCCAAAAAGGGTGTGCTCCTGGATACAGGTCAAATTCCCAGTGTCCTGGCCCATATGACGTTATTCCGATGTAGTTTTTTGAACGAAGAATGGGGTCTACTGATATATCTCCTGATTTGAACAGAAACCATGTTTCAACGGCGGGGGCGCCATTATATTCATACAGTACCCAGTCATAGTAAGGCAACGTATTTAGAACGCCTTCCTGAAAGTAAAACAGAAAAGAACTGTTATTATGTAAAGATAACTGCAAGGCTGAAGGATGTGCACTTGCCTTAAGGATGAAATAACGGTTGTTAGATTGCTCCAACTTTGCCTTCAAATTCATGTCAGGTCTGATCTTACCAGTATGGTTACATTTCTGGGGAATGTAATATTAAGCTTATTGATAGTGGGGTCCTTTTGGAGCTCATTCAGGAGAAATGTAATCCGGTCTTCTTCAGTCATTTCAGTTGACAGATCAGCAGTTGTTTCCTGAGTTGACGTGGATGATGCACCTTCTCCTGTAGATGAGAGAAAAGTGGTAATGGGTTACTGGAATCTCCATAATAATGCAATAGAAGACCGTGCTCTCCTGCAGGTCTGTATGATACCACACTGGTTGAATCTGATGAAATGTTCATGCCCAGCTTCTCGACAATAAAGCTGAAGTGAGAAAAAGATGAATCCCGCTATGATACACATTTAAACAGCAGCTAGCTGCTTCCCACATAATGTAGGAAAGTGACAGAGACTTTAGCAATGGCATTTATTGTTTGGGACATCTAGTTTATGTGAATACTGATTGGTGCGTTTACTTGCCGATTGACAACTGTGTATGGTGCCTCATAAGTAATCTAAGACTGAAGTTGCAATAGACTGGGCAAACATCTTTACAAATATCATTCTAATCACTCCAAGGGGCATTTTAAATTTCAAAGAGGCTACATCACTTTTTTGGGGTAATTTGGGTGTGCTGAATCCGAATATCACACATGCCAGGCTTGAAAATTGCTCCTCCTATGTGAAAACTACAAAAAACTAAATGGCTGCCATTGGTTTTTGAGAAAACCTATGAAACCTATTTTATTTATGATTCCTAGTCTTGTAATAGCTCAAAAGGAAGGGATTTCAGAGACCAGACTGTCTGAGACACTTGCTAAGCCGAAAAGTCATTTCCTGTGTGTGTCAAAGCCAAAAATTCAAGGGGTCACTTCACACTTCCTGATTAGATTAAATCCGGGGTGTTGAGAAATAAAAACTATCAAACCTTTGACTTGTTCTAGTGACAGACATAAGTAATTCATGCAGAGTGAAATCACAATAGTTACCGGACGTCGAATGTGATTTATGTGAAGAGTTCTGTGGACTTCAGTCCTCATCACATTAACTGGTTTTATTCAATTTTATACAAATGTATTTACCTTGCCCTGTCACAGTTGCAGCAGCTATCAGGAGAAGAATTACAGCAGCTCTAGAAAAATAGAAAATAGAATAGTTAGATTAGAGGACACCCCCTGGCAGCAACCGGTACCTTAACAGTACAGACTTTAGGAACTCTTTTGTCTAAAAAAGGGAAAAAACTGTATAATTCCCTGCTCTGTAGGGATGTCATTGACATTTGCTTGACAAATTGCTATTGTGTCAATATTTCAGTATATTATATTGACATTATTGATATGTTGATATAATTATGTCAATATTTTTTAGGACAAATTATTCTCTTCAAGTGGAAAAAACAAGTTGCGTATTTGTATCATGCTACCTGAATGTGCTTGCAACCAGTGTACCCTAAAAGGTGTTATCTACTGTTTAGTAAAGGAGGGAAGGGGTTAATAGACATAGTATTCCAAGGCTAACATTGATTTACGGATAGCTGAAAAGCATGGTGCATGTGTAGGAAGAGAAGAGGGCTGGGAGCCCTCACCTTCAAAGATGAAGTGTGTTTGCTCCCAGCCCCTCCAACTCATCTGGGACAAAATGGTTGAAAACTCCAGAATACCCGACATTACATCTTAATGTGAATATATTGACAATTTACCATGAAATATGTAAGAAACAAGTCATGATAAAGGCCACAGATAGGATGTGTATTCAACTGGAAACTAGGGTTAGTAAAAGACGATCAGAGTACAATCTCAATTAAAGTAAATCTTACAGAATGGGACAGAATTGAAACAGGGATAAACTGTATTGTACACATTGGGCCCAGAATACCCTAAAATACACCTGAATGTAGATACAATAACCTCCTACCTCCTATGTATAATCATCATTGGTGGAGGGCTATCAGGAGGAGTTAGCCAATGTTAGGGTTGACCTGGAAGAACTGTCAACTAAAGTCAATGGACTAAGTACAGTGATTGGGGCAGGCTTAGGGCCTAGCAATGTCAATAAGCTACAGAATGGGCCCACCGCTCATCTCAATGTAATATGCTGGACTAGAACAGTAACAAGTAGCCTACCTTAGCCCCTGGGTGTCCATGGCGCCTAACAGCAGACAGAACCAGCAGCAGACTGACCCCACTCAGTCTCACTACCGCTAATATATTGTAAATGGCTACAGCAGTATTGACAGAATGGTGATCCACAGGATTCCCATGATTCAAAGGAAAAGTGCAATGGGCGTGGCCATCAAGCATAAGTTTGTGATTCCTGGGGTGTGTTCCATCAGATTTTAGGTGCAGCCATGGTAAAGCGTCCGTGACTACACATTCAGGGGCTAGGATTAAATGAATATCTACTGTACTATTCCGTTTTCTTTAGTGGCCATCATTCTGTAACTATCTTATAATACGGCAACACCGCACATGAAAACAATGGCGTTTTTTTGTCAGTCTGTCCCAGTAAACAAAAAACGTTATACAACATTTTATAATGCTATATAACATTAAATAACGTTTCTCTAAGGCTCCTTACTATGGCATAGCGTTATATGAAATTTGTTGCGGGACACTCAGTGTGAGAGTATATGTTTTATATATCATTTTTCTTTTAAATACAGGAGGATTCTTACTGTTAGTTTGATAATAAGAAGTAGTTTTACATCTACGATACTGTAAATATTAATTAAGTTAAGTCTGGGGGAAAAAATCGACTTAACTTTGAAAAAAGTACATATCTTTAGGTAGCTTCTTTTGGTTTATCTGTTCCCATCAAGCACATGAGAGCTGTTTCAATGGAGTGGTTACCAGCCGCCACTTAATGCTGTTTTATATATAGGGGAATTATGATTAAGGTTGGAAACATTTTCTTCTGAAAATGCAGCAAAATGGAGCAGAAAGTTAATACTCTCAGGCGCTCATAGTTATGTTGAAGTGCATCCACCCAGTCTGGAACGAACCCCTGGTGGTATTAATCAGGCAATCCTTGTTGAAATCTAATAACAGCATTGTTTCTGCAAAACTGCCTGAGGCCAATGGCATGATACTGCTACATGTTTTGTACAACGGTTTCACATTACCAGAGGTCCAAGATTTCAATGGCATCTCTCATTCACCCTTTAGGGGCTGCATAGCACTTTAATGCATTATGCCAATTATTGCAATGATGCATGAATGCAATCCTGTTGAGTAATTTGCCAATTCTGCCAGTACAATTCATAAATCTATGGGGTTGATATACTCCTGAGGGTCGGCATTATGCATGAATGTAGGATGGGGAGTCGCGCACAAGGCCTGCATCCAGGCATCATGGCACCACTATGCAGCCCTTAAACTGTTAAGACGCCAACTCAACTTCCATGTAGGCCTGGATGGAGACAATGCCGTGTACTGTTACTAACTGCACTCATTAACCATTTAGGGATGGGATAGGGCATTAATGCACCATAAGCATTTATTGTTATGCAAGAATGCAGTCTTGGAAAGAAGCCCAAAAGGGCAGTATTCATACATCATGTTGAACTAAGGGAGTTGATACACTTTGCATCATGATGGCATATAGAAATACAGAATGATGCCACCTTTAAAGTGCTAACTTTGATCATAGCTTAGTGATCACAAGGGGCTCAATCTCTTGGTGCTGTAGGTGTGGCCAGGAAGCCGTGTGCTGCCACAGGTGTGGCAGTGAGTGACTCAGTAACAGCTCTAGGAATGGGGCTGGGATCTGACGTAGTAGGGGCTCATATATCCTGGTACTGTAGGTGTGGCCGTTAAGCGTCCTGCTACCACAGGTGCGGTCAGTAAGTGATCCCCATACCAGCTGCAGCAGAGGGGCAGGGGGCCGACACCTGAAGTACTACAGGCGTGGTCAGTAAGTGATCTCCGTACCAGCTCCAGCACCAGAGCTGGCATCTGACACACGTTTCTATTGTGCTCTCTTTGAACCTGGATGAAGACAACCCAGCATCCTATTACAGAACATGCCAAGTCATTGTAACATGTTAAGCCATGTTTGTGCAGTGTATAACCAATTTCTGGGGCCCTAGTGAAGGCTATTTTTCTTTTGTTGACCCCTTTGGGCCTACTAACTACTTTTTTTTAATCTTTTCAAATTAGTTTTTTGAAAGTTCACATCTTTTTAGAATTCATTGGATGATGAAAAAAAGAAATAAGTTTTCATATTCATTTCAATTTCAAATTTTGACCCTTCTTTAAAGGGCCGCATAGTGCTTTAAAAGGTAGTGTACGCCAGATTAAACCACACAATTTTCCCAAGTGGGCAAAGGGGTGATCTCATAGTAGGTCTGAGGTTTGAAAGGCTTTTATTGACCAGAATTTCACATCTCAAATGAGTCTTTCAAAATAAGCCAATGTTTGAAATAATAAAAAAAACATTTAGAAGCTGGAGACACTTCAGAAATCATCCACAAAAAAAAGGACTACACAAGATACAATATGCAGTAATGTGAGTAGACAGTAATGTGAGTAGACACTCATCACCAAACAGTTGATCAGCAACACCAGATATAGCCAATAAGGCATTAAAGACAGCATCAAAGCAATATCAGACATTCATCATCCAATCGCATCGGAAAATTTTGGTACTCAACAATCAAAGGAATATAGCAATATCTATACTTCAAAATGTACTCAATTGCCTATGTCTTTTATTCTTGACATAAACAATTTTAGAGTCGCAATCTTCTTCTCACTTTGACTTAAATTTATTCCATACAACAGAACCCCTGTATTTGAAACCCTCGATAGAGTTGACCATTTGGTTGTTGAAGTTTTACATAAAGTTTATCTTTGCTACGCCGAGGAACAATGATATCTGCAACTCTCGTATGTTCATACATCAAACCAAAGAGCACGTTTTTGGGTCTTATATCAGGCTTTACACAATCACACTTTTTAACCAAAGCATGTGTTCTGATTTCACAGGGATTCCATATGTCATAACAACACTTTAGACAGTGGGGCGTTTGCAAATTTTGAATTAAGTCACAGGTCTATTTTCTAAAAGTCACAGTAGTCAAACATTGGTAGTACCATTTGTTTAAAGAGTAGGAGTGATAAGTCTCAGTGCATATATATCCTCAATGTTATTCAACTTGAGATTACTAATGGAAATAGCTTTGTTACTATTCTGAGTAAACTCGTGACACCATGGTATTTACACTTGTCAACAACACCAATCGTTTTACCATGTAAAGTTATATCATACACCGGTTTTTATCAGAATTTACTGTTAATTGAAAATTGCTACACTACATGCTAATTTATCTAAACCAAGTTATCTAGACCAGAGAACCACTTGAAAAAAACAACCAGCAACCCTTTTTTTGGTTACCAGAGCCCATCAGGTATCTTGCTGGGGAATACGGTCCCACAGATCTAGGATATGTATGCCAGTGGGTGATTTCATTTGAGTGATAAAATATAAGTCAGATGTTATATGAACTTAATAGGGATGGCGTAATGGTTTGGATCTACTATACAAACTAGACCTTTAATCTGCTATACTCTATGTCATCATGGTGCGTGATCATGCTTGACCCATATATATACAGTTCTGAGTCATGTACCATTATAATTACATTATAACCTACTGGAGAACCTCCACTCATCCCTTGGCACCTCCTCACCTGTACATACCATATACACCTGCTGTATGTAACATACCTACTACAACACTCAACCACTACCACTCACCACAAAGTGAGGCCAGCAGGACATGGAAAATCCGTTTTTGTCCCGTATTTGTCAAACATTGCCTTAACCGCGTGCATTATAGAAATCAGAAAAACATTTTGAAATGTTTGGTATCAAATTAAATCTTTTACCGTCAAGAATACAGTTGCCTAAGGGAGTGTTCATAAAATAACTCCACACCTTTGGAGGGGGCGCGATTTGTTGCGACGTGACACTGAATACTTAAACTCTTCACTTTTCAGTCACTTTTAAAATCATGAAATTTTCTTGCGACACTTTGTGTCGCGCCCGTTAAATCTGACAATTTTACTTTGTGAATTTTCACAATTTTTACTTGGGGGGAGAGGAAAGAGTGTGCACTGTAGTCCTGCATTTGCCAGCAATATCAGTGTTTTCAACAGGCCAGTCTACCAGTTGATGGTTTCTGCTGATATATCAGACCAGACTTCTAAAAAAAAAAATCATGTCTGTGGAGTTTGAACCAAAAAGGGACATGGTTGGGCAGCCCAGGCTGGGCACCAGCAATGTGTGAAAACAGACAGTAGATTGCACCATTTTAATTCTAGACCTTCAATGTTTCCAGAAGAAATGTGTTCCCTCATATCCCAACCTAGTGGCAGCAGAACAGGGGGGGGGGGCAGCAGGGGCCCCAGACCCCCCCCCCCCCCCAAAAAAAAAAACATAATTTTGTCCCCGCCAACTTTTTGAGAAACAAACTCAGAAACTGCTAGAAAACACTAATCTCAGGATAAAATTTCTAAAATTTTATCAAATGGCAAGCTCAAACTCCATCAGAACACATCGAATTCAATGTAAATTCTCAAAAATCTCTAACAATTATTCAAACCACTCTTAATGCACCAGTTTGAAGGGGAAATTCTTAAATAGACTCCTATTTGTTACTCAACACCCATTAGGTTTTGGGACTTGGGCCCTCCCAACCTTATCCACCTTCCGCCCCCCCTGCAGCCTTGATCCCATCCCCAAAGATGAAGGCTGATGCAAATTATTCTTTATTTTATTACTTTAACATCTGCAGAGCAATCCTAAGCTATCCAGAATTACACAAGATGAAACAGTTTCCTCACTTGTTGTTCAAATCTATAAAATGAGGAATAATCCAAATCAGAGCCTTAATATATTCTGTGCCAAATAGCACAGTTTCATGTCTGGATGTTCAAAATTTTCCACAAAAGTCTTTACATTCAAAAAGAAAGGGGCTGAATACACTGAAGCCTAGACCTTCGATACTTAGCCTTTGAAAAAATATGTCCCAGTGCCATTGACTGAGGAGGAATCCAGATCCTTTATACTGTCATGTTTAGCAAAATAGGACTACACTAGATCACCCTATTTCAAGTCTAGCCCTTCTAATATCTTTCCTTTTAAAAAATGAATTTCCAGCACCATCAACAGAGGATGAATACTGGTCTGAGCTTTAATATATTGTGTGCCAAAATTCCCTATTTCAACATATTCCAAAGCCTTAGCCAAAGATTTCTGCAGATTGGACTTCCATATTTTTGCGATATAGCACCAGGGGGGCTCTTCATTTTGGCGGGCTGTTACCCTCAGGCTTATACAAGAACCTAGTTTTACAATTGTCCCAGCTTTTATATTACAATATGGGTCTGGCCCTGCTCTGCGGGGGCTCTAAAACCCAGCAACAACAGACCCCTAAACCCCTGCCAAAATCAATCAGAATGCACCCTTTCAAGTCTAGACCCTCAGAATTTACTTTATAGGATATGGCACCAAACCCACTTCGTTTGACTGCTGCCCTTTTCTTACAGGTAACATACTTTAACGTCACTATATTGGCCTCTTCAGGAAATTGTGAATTTACTACTCAGTAAGGATGCCATTAATATCCCCCAAATTGATATTCCAAAATTCACGGAATTCCCATCAACAAAATTATCTTATCAATGCACCCTTTGATTAGCAGGTAGAGGAACAATTTACTTATCTAAAATTGAAAATGTTTGTAGTAATTCCAACTAGAATAGAACATATTATCCGGTTTAAAAAAGGGAACTGTTGTGCGCCTAATAAATGTTGGATGAAATGTTAGTGTGGTATGCATCACACTCCTGTAGTTCAGTACATGAACCTAATCCAAAAACCAACGATTGAAACCAAAATAGTTATAATGAAATCTGCTCAGGGTGCTTCATCATACGAGATAGGTTGTTGCCAACTGTTCGTTTCAAACTAGGACTGAAACTGCTTTGTTGGTTGACCAGGCCACCGGTTTGGATCAAGGCCATTCATTTTTTAATTTGACCTTGAGAGCAATACCTACAAGAGATGATTGACCTGTAATGTTGGCATTTATGAAACATAATACTGAACAGTGTAACGGTCGCGGAAAAATCGTCTGGAGAAAGCGGGACTCGAACCCACGACCCCCTGACTCCGGAGCCAAGTGCTCTACCACTGAGCTACTTCCCCTTCTGACAATCTAACAGCGCCGTACGTTACTGGGTCGGTTCGGTAACCACTGCCCTTACACAGCTCCCCCAGCCTCTATCATGCCCCGTAGCAGCCAATGATAGAAGCTCACAGTGCCGAACCGATCCAGCCAATTTGTTGACTTGACTCCATGCTGAACTCCAACTGCCCGTACTGGGAACCAACTCTTCACTACCTGCTCCTCCAACTACCAACCGCCAGCAGGTGGCCAATCCCCAGCAAGTTGGGATGCTCCAACCGTCTAAGTCAACCGTACCAGCGAGTGCGCTCGCTTTCTCCACCAGTGTAACGGTCGCGGAAAAATCGTCTGGAGAAAGCGGGACTCGAACCCACGACCCCCTGACTCCGGAGCCAAGAGCTCTACCACTGAGCTACTTCCCCTTCTGACAATCTAACAGCGCCGTACGTTACTGGGTCGGTTCGGTAACCACTGCCCTTACAACAGTAATAGATTGTATTGCATAACATTATAGTTATTCTGAATTCTCAACTTGTGGGTGTACAATCCAGCCAGGATTCAACCAGCTATTTCTATAAAGCTTTCAAAATGCACATGAATAGACCATTTGACTTCTAGATTCTGATTCAGCCAGGAGACAGATATGCCCTCTGACCCCCTTCTGAGGCACTGCACTTTGAGCATGGTTAAGATTTCCTGGCAGCTGGGTAGATACTGTGTCCCTAATATTCACTTAAATTTGATGAATCCATAGATCAAAATTAAAACTTGCAATGTGTGTATTTAATGGCCATTTCTGTAGTATATTTACCATAAAACCCCTCTCTTAAGACAACCTCACCTTTAAGACGACCCCCTTTTATGAGAAAAACTGTAAAAGGTCTTCTCTTTTAACCTATTTAAGAAAGCCTTTAAGACGACCACCTAGTTTGGGAAAATATATCCTAAAATAAGTTTGTCTTAAAGCTGCACTGAAACCACGATGTCATTCGCGTACAAAACTCGGCAGAGTTAGGTCCGGGTTAAGTGCGCCTTTAAAGGAGGGGTTTAACGGTACATGCCATGAAGCAACATATGAATACAGTCAGGCGTCAAGCCGACGACGGACCGGTGATCCTCGGCCAGCAGCCACTATTTGATTTGTTTACAAGAGGATAAAATTTATCCACTCTCAATCTGCGAGACTCTAGACTGGATAGGCATTGGAACTATATCCTACATATGAAACATAGATTCATTTCTAGGTAGCTCTGATGCGAAACAGCATAAATTGATGCAGAAAAATTGAAAGGGGGGGGGCGCAAAATAACTCAGCCCCTCCTGAGGGGGGGGCGGATTTTAATTTGGCCCTTCCCGAGGGGGGGGTACAAAATAACTTACGCGTCAAAACTAAAACTCACCACCCCCCCTGTTGTTAAAAAATGAACACTCCCTAAGAATAACATACATTTTCCCAATTATTGAAGATCTACTCTCAACTATTGAAATGCGAAATTTTTCCTAAAAAAGCCTATATTTTGCTGTATGTTTTAGGCCCTTAAGTCAAAAAAGGAAGAATTAGATATCCCATTTTTTGGTGCTTGGTGATGAGAAACCATTTTTTTTGAGTGGCCATAATAACTTTCTATTACCTCAATATCAACAAAATCAGATTTCCTCCTCCTCAAATTTTGCAAATTTTAATGGGAAAAAAATAATAATGAACAAATATTGGCATATTATAAGGTGGCGCCACCTCCTGTTCATCATGTATACTAAATGTCTTCAGTCCCCTCCAGATAATCTTAAAATAATTCTGTTGTTACTGCTTCTGTTACTGCTGCTATT
This sequence comes from Harmothoe impar, assembly GCA_947462335.1. Lineage (NCBI taxonomy): Eukaryota > Metazoa > Annelida > Polychaeta > Phyllodocida > Polynoidae > Harmothoe > Harmothoe impar. The sequence continues at coordinate 11,891,405 of OX381705.1, read as the reverse complement.
ACTACTGCTGCTGCTAGTTCTGCTCCTGTTGTTCCTGTTAGCGCTGATGTAACTGCTGTTGCTGTTACTGTTAATGTTCCTACTGCTGTTACTGCTGTTACTACTGCTGTTGCTGTACTGCTGCTGTTGATACTATTGGTACTACTGCTATTAGTACTATGACGTTACCTTGTGCTTATTTGTTGATCCAATACCAGTTCTGATCATTCTGATTTTTGTCTTAGGAACCCATCACCTTTAAGATGATAATGATCCTTGTCACCCAACTGCTGATAGCAGTCTACATCACAGCTGCTGCCACCAACTCCAGAAAGATTAGGAATCCACCGCACAGACAGCATAGATATGGGGGCACCACCAGCACCAAAACAATTATCCGCCACGGCATCAACCTGGACACACGGTTAGTCTTAAATCCAGGTACACATAAACCCTACAGCAAGACAATCAACGGGAGGCAGGAGGGGAAACCTGTTAAAGACTGTCCATCTGGCTGCCAATGTTACTTCAGTCATGATCCAAAAATGCATTATTCAATGTTATTATTAGTAGTGCAAGACTGTATATCAGATCCTACTCATGAACTCGGTAAACTGTTCAACTCATACAGAGATGTGAAGGGTCTGGAGTTAAATAACTGCCTACTTCCTAGGCTGTCACTAGACATTCTGGCACTGGATAATTTAACTGCATTGCATCTTATAAAGAATGAGCTTATGGACATACCAAGTGAACTCCAGCAACTGCCGAAACTACAGCTCTTAGTGATACAGGGCAACAACATTTCAGAAAGCACAACATTTCAGAACAGATAATATCGCAAAACTGACAAATCTAATCTGGTTAGAGCTATCCCAATCAGGAGCTATACCTTCTGGAATAGGGAACATGAACCGTTTAAAATATCTCAATGTATGCAGAAATAACCTAAGGTCTTTACCCAAGGGAATATTGGAATTGGAAAAGCTTAACGTTCTTGATTTATCATATAATGAATTAGAAATATTACCATCTGAAATAGGGAACCTAACAATGTTAAAGTATCTCTTTCTAGACAATAATATAATTAGGACAGTAGAAGTTGACTTTGGGAAACTGACTCAGCTACAGTTACTATATCTTAACAGTAACAGGATGCAAGCATTACCTGATGAGATGAGGACCATGGCTAATCTAGAGGAATTGCATCTAGAAGGAAATTCATTGAGAGAAGTGCCCCCAGTCCCAATAGAACAACTAGTTAAACTGGGCTTATCTGAAAATGCAATAAAGGCGATCCCTTGTGGACTTCTTACTGATGGCCGTTTGATATGGCTAGATGTAAGTTACAATGGCCTGAAATCATTTGACTGCTGGACTAATAGTGCTTTAACTCATTTGGACCTTAGTCATAATGCTGTGGAGAACATACCATGTTATACTGATTTGCAACGCCTGAAGCATTTAGATATGAGCTACAGCAATATTGATACAATTCCTACTAGCTGTAGTCCCTTTATCTCTTCAAAATTGGTTTGGTTAAGCTTCAGCTTCAACAATATCAAAGCTTTCAATTTTCAGCAATTCTGCAGACAAACATTCTTTAGTCTGTTCCAAAAATATAAGTCAGGTGATATGTACACTTAATAAGGATGCTGTAATGGTTTGGATCTACTATAAAAACTAGACCTTTAATCTGCTATACTCTATGTCATCATGGTGCGTGATCATGCTTGACCCATATATATAGTTCTGAGTCATGTACCATTATAATTACATTATAACCTAGTGGAGAACCTCCACTCGCCCCTTGGCACCTCCTCACCTGTACATACCATATACACCTGCTGTAACGTACCTACTATAACACTCAACCACTACCACTCACCACAAAGTGAGGCCAGAAGGGCATGGTAAATCAGTTTTTGTCCCGTTATTTGTCAAACATTGCCTCAACCGCGTGCATTATAGAAATGAGAAAAACATGATAAAAATTGATAAACATTTTGAAATGTTTGGTATCAAATTAAATCTTTTACCGTCAACAATACAGTTGGTTAAGAATAACATACATTTTACCAATTATTGAAGATCTACTCTCAACTATTGAAATGCGAAATTTTTCCTAAAAAAGCCTATATTTTGCTGTATGTTTTAGGCCCTTCAGTCAAAAAAGGAAGAATTAGATATCCCACTTTTTGGTGCTTGGTGATGAGAAACCATTTTTTTTGAATGGCCATAATAACTTTCTATTACCTCAATATCAACAAAATCAGATTTCCTCCTCCTCAAATTTTGCAAATTTTAATGGAAAATCAATAATAATGAACAAATATTGGCATATTATAAGGTGGCGCCACCTCCTGTTCATCATGTTTACTAAATGTCTTCAGCCCCCTCTAATCTTAAAATAATTCTGTTGTTACTGCTTCTGTTACTACTGCTATTACTACTGCTGCTGCTAGTTCTGCTTCTGTTGTTCCTGTTAGAGCTGATGTAACTGCTGTTGCTGTTACTGTTAATGTTCCTACTGCTGTTACTGTTGTTACTATTGCTGTTGTTGTACTGCTGCTGTTGACACTATTGGTACTACTGCTATTAGTCCCATAACGTTACCTTGTGCATATTTGTTGATCCAATACCAGTTCTGATCATTCTGATTTTTTGTCTTAGGAACCCACCACCTTTAAGATGATAATGATCCTTTTCACCCAACTGCTTATAGCAGTCTACATCACAGCTGCTGCCACCAACTCCAGAAAGATTAGGAATCCACCGCACAGACACCATAGGTTTGGGGGCACCTCTAACGCCAGCACCAAAACAACTATCCGCCACCGCATCAACCTGGACACATGGTTAGTCTTAAATCCAGGTACACATAAACCCTACAGCAAGACAATCAACGGGAGGCAGGAGGGGAAACCTGTTAAAGACTGTCCATCTGGCTGCCAATGTTACTTCAGTCATGATCCAAAAATGCATTTTTCTATGTTATTATTAGTTGTGCAAGACTGTATATCTGATCCCACTCATGAACTCGGTAAACTGTTCAACTCATACAGAGATGTGAAGGGTCTGGAGTTAAATAACTGTCTACTTCCTAGGCTGCCACTAGACATTCTGGCCCTGGATAATTTAACTGCATTGCATCTTATAAAGAATGAGCTTATGGACATACCAAGTGAACTCCAGCAACTGCCGAAACTACAGCTCTTAGTAATACAGGGCAACAAAGCACAACATTTCAGAACAGATAATATCGCAAAACTGACAAATCTAATCTGGTTAGAGCTATCCCAATCAGGAGCTATACCTTCTGGAATAGGGAACATGAACCGTTTAAAATATCTCAATGTATGCAGAAATAACCTAA